>PVKV010002030.1:0-141142 GCA_004027835.1 Alouatta palliata
AGTTGGGGAGGGATAGCATGGGGAGAAATAACAGATACAGATGATGGGGAGGAAGGCAGCAAATCACACTGCCATGTGTGTACCTATGCAACAATCTTGCGTGTTCTTCACATGTACCCCCAAACCTAAAATGCAATAAAAAGTATATATAAAAAATTAAAAAAAAAAAAAGAACTTTCATTTGCTTGGGATGAAAAATAGTGGTCAAAATGGAAAAACTGATAGAAGTCTTGAAACAGAGGACATTGTCTCAGAAGTCAACAGTAGTTAATAATAAAAAGATGGTTTGGAAAAAGACAAATCAAGAGTCCCATATCTTCTCTGACCCAACTTCTAGGGGGACAGTTTCCCTGGACAGATGTACTATTTTGTTGATGTCAGGCATCACCTATGAAACAGACTGCTCCCCCGCAAGCATTATCCATGCTATGTGTCCCCTACATGGTCAGAGAGTTGTCCCAAGTCCTTCTGTGATCCCAATGTGAGAGCCAAGCCATTTCTGAATGGAGCTTGAAGCAGTAGGTGCAGAAAATAAAACTCTGGAGAGACGTAGGAGGGTCTGAAGCCCCCTGGACCCCTTCCATGTGCCTCTCACCCCGGGGCCTTCTTCTCCAGACTAGAACACCAACTCCAGCCAGCACGATGACGAGGACACTAGACCCAGAGACAGCTTTTATCATGAAAGGGATAGCTTCTGATTCTGAAAGCAAGCAAATGAGGAGAAATCCACAAGTGCCCTTTCCCTTCTGTGTTAACTTTCCGGGACTTTTGTCCCTGCGATCATCAGGAAACCCAACACCATTTTCCTTATTGTTGCTTCTCATTCATCAGTCTGACTACTAATGGAATATGTGCTTGCGTTTTCTTGTGGGTTATTTTTTTTAGCCACGGTCTCAATCTGTCATCCAGGCAGAAGTGCAGTGGTGCCATTATAGCTCACCGCAGCCTCGACCTCCTCGGCTCAAGCGGTCCACCCACCTTAGCCTCCTGAGTAGCTGGGACTATAGGCACATGTCATCATGCCCAGCTAATTTTTGTATTTTTTGTAAAGATGAGATCTCAGTATTTTGCCCAGGCTAGTCTTGAAATCCTAGGCTCAAGCAATCTACCCACCTCAGCCTCCCTAAGTGCTGGCATTACAGGCATGAGCCACTGCACCTGGCTTTTTGTTTTTTTTTTTTTTTTTTAGATGGGAGTCTCACTCTCATCATGCAGGCTGGTATGCAGTGGCGCAATCTCTGCTCACTGCAATCTCCACCTCCCAGGTTTAAGAGATTCTCCTTCCTCCAAAGTAGCTGGAATTACAGGCATAAACCACCACACCTGGCTAATTTTTTTTGTATTTTTAGTAGAGATGGGGTTTCACCATATTGGACAGGCTGGTCTCAAACTCCTGACCTCAGATGATCTGCCTACCTCAGCCTCCCAAAGTGCTAGGATTAGAGGTGTAAGCCACCAAGTCCTTGCCTTTTTATTTGGGCGATGGAGTCTTACTCTGTTGCCCAGGCTGTAGTGCAGTGACATGATCCTGGCTCACTGCAATCTCTGCCTCCCAGGTTCAAGCAGTTCTTGTGCCTCAGCCTCCTGAGTAGCTGGGATTACAGGCACGCACCACCATGCCCAGCTAATTTTTTTGTATTTTAGTAGATTCGGGATTTCACGATGTTGGCCAGGATGGTCTCAAAGTCCTGACCTCATGTGATCCGCCTGCCTCAGCCTCCCAAAGTGCTGGGATTATGGGCGTGAGCCACCGCACCTGGCCATGTTTAATTTTTAAATCTTTAATTTATAATGTAGTAAATAGCAATAGACATAACCCACATCGACGAAAGCTCTTTGGGGGTCCTCAATGATTTTTTAATAGTATTAAGGAGTCCTGGTTCCAAAAAGGGTGAGAACGACTTATTTAAAAGCCCCATTCTAAGGCGCACTGGGTGAGGCAGTGATCTATCCTTCCCTCCCTGGCAGGGAGCATGGCTTCCTGCTCACCCCTCTCTCCAGGCTCTCTCCCCAGACAGCCACGATCCCCGTTCTTACCCTGGGGGACCTGAAGAACCATGTGGACACCACAGTGCTCCACATGACAGGAGTAAATGTCGCTGCTCTGAGGATCAAGTTCAACTGACGCCCACCTTTGATAGGTTCCATCCCCACTGGGAAGAATGTCTCCATACTCCATTTCTTGGACAATTTCTTCCCCATTTTTCATCCAGGTCATGTAAATTTCTGGTGGGTAAAAGCCATGAGCTTTGCAGAAGAGAGTTGTAACCCCTGGAAAAGTTTCTTTGCGATGTACTCTGACCAGTGGGGGCTCTAGGAAGAAGAAGCTAAAGTTAAATCAGAGACTTTATGTACTGAGCATGTAATATTACAACCTGCAACTGGCTTTCACAATTTTTCTTTATTGCAGAAAACTTCTAAAGCTAAGAATGACCCAGAACTCAGGTTCATCAATAACAGACTTATTTACGCGTACCTCCCACGATGGCAATGCTCTAGGTAGTGAAGAATGCGGAGTTCGGCCATGCTCCATCCTCTAAGGGAGGAAAGCCATCCAGCTTTGAATGTTTGTAAAGTGTGCTGGGGTTGTTTACTATTAACCTTTCAAATACCTTTATGTGTCAAGGAAAACTGACCCACAAAACGTATAAGTGACTGTTCCCTGTAAGTAAGTCAGCAAGGGATTGGAGATTAGAACTCTTTGTTCTCAGTGCATGTAAATAACACAGCCATCCCTACTCAGTTTCGACTCTGAATTGCCTTGTGTACTCAGGCTGGCATTTTGATGACCACCATCAGGCACAAACATATGTAATAGATCATGACATGATTGTGCCTTCAAAGAAACTGATATCATAGAAGGGCTCCAACAGTGATACCAAAGAAGCATCCATGTATGACTTTGCTTCCTTGTGACGCCTGTGTTAATTTTCCATTCAGTCCTGTCCTTAATGTTTCTTGCTGAAACTGGGTCATGCGGCTATACTGAGACCAAACGCACTGTCTGGAGGGACCGCTTCCCACTCGTCTCTGACTTACCTCCTGACCCCCAGCTTATCACTGGCCAGCCCAATACGGAGAAGAGCCTTCACTCCAACAATGCTTTCCTTGTCTCTTTACCAAGGCATGACATTTGGAAGTAGAAAAAGGCTTTCCAACATTAAAAGTAAAATAAATGCTACTAGGAGAGACTGTGCTTTTTCACAGGACCTGTAAGAAATTAATCCAAGATCCTTTTTTTTTTTTGAGACAGAGTTTTGCTCTTGGTGCCCAGGCTGGAGTGCAATGGCACAGATCTTGACTCACTGCAACCTCCACCTTCTGGGTTCCAGTGATTCTCCTGCCTCAGCCTCCCAAGTAGCTGGGATTACAGGCATGCACCACCGCGCCTGGCTAATTTTGTATTTTTAGTAGAGACAGGGTTTCACCATGTTGGTCAGGCTGGTCTCAAACTTCCGACCTCAGGTGATTCACCGGGCTCGGCCTCCCAAAGTGCTGGGATTACAGGCTGAGCTACCGTGCCTGGCCCAGATCACGAGGTCAGGAGTTCAAGATCAGCCCAACCAACATGGTGAATCCCTGTCTCTACTAAATATTAAAAAAAAATAATTAGCCAGGCATGGTGGTGCATGCCACTCAGGAGGCTGAGGCAGGAGAACTGCTTGAACCAGGGAGGCAGAGGTTGCAATGAGCCAAGATCGCACCACTGCACTCCAGCTTGGCATCAGAGTGAGACTCTGTCTCAATAAATAAAGGAAGAAATAAATAGGGTCTCGCTCTGTCACCCAGGTTGATCATGATCATGGCTCACTGCAGCCTTGACCTACCAGGCTCAAGAAATCCTCCCCGCTCAGCCTCCTGACTACAGGCATGTGCCACCATGCTCAGCTAATTTTTTTTTAATAGAGACAAGGTCTCAGTCTCACAATGTTACCCAGGCCAGTCTTAAACTTCTGGCCTCAGGCAATCCTCCTGCCTCGGCCTCCCAAAGTGCTAAGATTACAGGCGTGAGCCACAGTGCCCAGCCTCATTAATCCTTTAGTAAAGCAGAAACCCCCACTCTGTTTGTCCTGGTAAATCCAGATTTTCACTCCTACTGGTGCTGGGTGAGCCCTTTGTTAACTAAACAATTTGTAAGAATTCCTCCACCTCCCAAATAATTTCCAAGCTTATCATTGAAGGAACGGAAGAATTCACCTCAATGGATCCCCAAAAACAAGGCGCCCTTGGAGGTACTCCACTCTGGCAAGACAGGGGGGACTGCCAAATCTTGTCAAGATGTCACTCAAAAGTAAGGAGGGAAAAGTTTTCGGGGGGCTCTAGCCATGAGATCACAATAGGTCAACTAAAGAGATGGCTTCAGGATAGGGTGGATGTAACCTAGACTAGAGGAGTTATGTACAGAAACAGTTGTTCAGGCAGTGTGGGAGTGAGGCCTTCTCTCTCTCTTTACCTGTTCTTTGTAGGGTGTCTTTCCCATACTCCAGGAATCTCTTTAGCCAGGCAATACATTCTTCTTCCAGCCAATTCTTTTGATATTGCAATTCATGCTGATTGGCCTCCCATGCCCGCTTGATGGTGCGAGCCACGTTATCTACAGCCAGCCAGGAGAGGGTGTCTTTATTGAAGATCATGAAATCCTGTCCGTCATATGCATACTGGAGAAATCCTGTGGTGCTTCCATCCTCCATCAGCTCACAGCCAATCATTCTCTGGTAAGTGTGAGACCCTGAAACACACATGCAAACCCAAAGGGGTTCACACAGGGACAGAGGTAGGCTCTGAGGTGCTGGGGCGGAGCATGGCTGGAAGCATCCTCTGGTCTACAGACCTGCCGTGGCATCGCTGAATCCCCAGGAGGTCCCTCTTATGGAAGCCCACCTGACAGCAGGTATCTGTGAAGTACCTACTGCCTGTCAAAGGAGCATGACAACTCCTGTCTCGGGGAGTTGTCCTGTAATGGGAATGATTGATAAACTTTGTGGCTATTCTGAGTGCAGTGGAGGAGGGAGAGAGATGCAGGAGCCAGAAATACCCCTGGGTAAGTTAAAGTCGTTATGCATAAGCAAGTGAGCCACTAGGCCTGACTACCAGGAAGTGAGACACGGAATGGGCAAATTTAGAATGGGAAAGGAGTTGCATGTCAGAAGCCTGAGTGGGAATGGGATGCAGATGCGGATACAGAGATGGGGAAGAGTGGGTGTGGCAAATGACAGCGCTCCTGGGGGAGACGGGGACAGCCCAGAAGACGCACAGGCAGATGGGAGGCCCTGGACTCCACCAACCCGATTCCCAGGCTTGGCCAAAAGCCACAGCGGGTGCAAGTCAGCATCGCTCATTGGAGGTCAACCCAGGGGCCTCTGCGGGGCGGGGCAGAGGCATCCATCTCAGCCGCATGCAAACCTGAGTGATTGTAGCGCCTCTGCAGGCGATTCAGTTCCACCTTGAACGCCTGCTGCCAGGCCCTCAGCAGCTGAGTGTACCTCTCCCAGTGATCAGGCGCGAGGTTCTCTGCCATCCACGGGGCCCGCGGCTCCTTCTGCCGAGTGATGCTGTCGTATGTGGTGATAGGGTGGGAGTCCACATACCCAACCGAAATAAATTCAGGGACCCCGTGGCCAGGATCTGAAACGCCCAGGCGAAAATATCTCAGAGAGTGCGTCCCTGGGAAGGAGGCAAAGAAGGAAGACATGCAGGGTCTCAGACAGTGCAGATCCTTCAGCTGCATCCACTGAGCCCCACAGGAGTGCTTCCTGCCGAGCTGCACCCAGGCCTCCAGGCCCCAGCTGCATCCACTGAGCCCCATAAGAGTGCTTCCTGCCGAGCTGCACCCAGGCCTCCAGGCCCCAGCTGCCCTTTCCTCTTACGGAACTCCAGAACCCAAGAACCAGGGCCTGGACAGGACTGTGGAGCTCCAGCCCAGCGACTTGGGAGCCTTCTTGTTCAGGTTTGCAAATGCAGGGTGGAATTTTACAGGTAATCTCAACTCGTAGACAAAATATAGAGTGCTGCTGTGGTTGGAAGGGGAAGAGGGAAGAGGGCTCCTTGTGGGAGCCCTCCAGAACTCTGAAGGCTTGAAAACCCTGATAATGCAGCGCTCTTCTTTTACCAAAGAAGCGTCTGGTGAAAAAATGAGGACCCCCTCGCTCTACCTCTCTGTGTGCACGTGTGGGAGTATACACACAGGCACACAAACACATGCACACACACACCAGGTCACTCAGAACAAGAACCCTCCTATCAACTCAGGCTTCCTGAAAAAAGTTTTTTAAAAGCACAGTGCTTTTCTTATTATGTCCAACCACCTCTGTTAAACATTTTCTTATTCTTTTTCTACTTTTTCTTCTTACTACATTTTTTTTCTTTTTTGAGACCGAGTCTAATTCTGTCACTAGGCTGGAGTGCAGTGGCATGATCTAAGCTCACTGCAACCTCCACCTCCCAGGTTCAAGGGATTCTTCTGCCTCAGCCTCCTGAGTAGCTGGGACTATGGGCACGTGCCACCATGCCCAGCTAATTTTTGTATTTTTAGTAGAGACAGGGTTTCACCATGTTGGTCAAGATGGTCTTGATCTCTTGACCTCATGATCTGCCCACCTCACCCTCCCAAAGTGCTGGGATTACAGGCGTGAGCCACTGCGCCCAGCACTAAATATTGTTATAAGGATTGTAATAAGGGTTAAAAGTAAACCAAAATGAAACAAAACTGTTTGGCCCTCTCTGCTGTTCCCACACCAGACTTCTCTCACTTGTCCAAGAAGCTTAGGGCCTGATGGAGACAGAGAAACTGGTTTCAAAACGTAGCATGATGGGTGGTGTTATGGGATCCAAGCTGGTGTGGGCCCTCAGGAGAGACTTCCAGAGAAGGTGATGTCCTAGGGAGATATCAGGGACAGGCAGGAGAAGCAGAGTGGAGACCACACGTGCAAGCAGGAAGCATGAGAAGGCAGGGCATGTGTGGGAACCAGATGGCTGGGGATGGCTGGAGCACAGCGTCAGGCGTCAGAGGGAGAGGTGATGCCTGGGAGGCGGAGCCTGGGCTGAGAAGGCCATGCACCCCATGCCATGCCCAAAAGCTGGCAAATAGAAGGCATGCAGCTGCGATGGCTTTCTTCCCCTACTCTGCCTGCCGGTGTCTGAAGACGTCCATGTCCAAGCCTTTTGTCCTATTATCTCCTGCTGTTCTGACCTATCTACATCCTTCCCAGTCCTCAAAGCCCGTCTCCAAAATCATTCCCAGGACCATCCTGATATTTCATGGCGGAGTCGAGATGACAGATGGAGGCCCACATACCAGAGATGCAGATATTTAAAAGGAATAAATCAACCTAACAAACTGTGAAATATGTTCTATCCCCCGACCTTGAGAGATGGATAACCCTTTGTGTGGCTTCGAAGGCCAAGTTCAGATTAAAAGATCTCACACTGTGTGAAGTTCTGGGCCTGAGTGTGGTGGCACAGAGAAAGCTGCTGTCTCCCTCCAGTCCCCAGCCCTCAGCCTGAGACTCCTCTTTTTCTTCCCGTTTCTTGCTCCATCTATTTTTTAATTCAGGCTCCAGCCACAAACTGCCTCTTGTCCAAGCTGGTCCTTGGCTTAAGTGATCCTCCCATCTCTTGGCCACCCCTCGGGCCTCGCAGGGCCCTCAAGGGCAGCCAGTCCATTCTTAGAAGGATGGGCCAAAGTGAGAGTTTGCTGTGTAAACCTCAGCAGCTTTGAGTCAGCTGGGTGGGGACCTCCAGGTTCCTGGGTACCCGGAGTCTGTTCTGGAGTGGAGGAGCCCAGACACAGGGTGACCACCTTCCCTCAGCCTCATGTACTCCTTGCTCTGTGGGGAGGGATGTGGGTAGTAGAGGGCCAGAGTGGGGCTCCCTGAATGTGGGGCCACATCTGGGGCCTTCTCCTGCCTGTGTCTAACAGCTGAACTACACCCCCCCCCCACAGTCTTTCCAGATTGCCCAACCCACTGCTGCTGTCAACTTTCAGAACTCCCCTACACTCCGATCTTCTAACATGGCCCTTGCCACCAGAGTGCCTTGCAAGGGTGAATATCACTTAATGATATTCATTCCTTCCTTCTCATTTATAAGCATATAGTTAAGAAGAAAGATCAGACCAAAAAAAATATCAGCTCACAAAATAGTTGGGTTAGCTTCTGTGCAAGCAAGTTTGTTTATATTTTTCTTTTCTCTAAAACTGCTTATGAAAGAACTCATAATGTGCAGATTACCTTTTAGAATTGACCACCCCAAGGCCAGGGTACCTTGCCAGCTAGGGGAGATAGCAGGCCCTGAAAGGTGTCTCCCACAGCACATCCCACCTGATTGTACTAGTTATTTGTGTGTGTGTGTGTGTGTGTGTGTGTGTGACAGTGTTTTGCTTTGTTGCCCAAGCTGGAGTACAGCAGCATGATCATAGCTCACTGTAGCCTTGAATTCCTGGGCTTAAGTGATCCTCCCACCTCAGCCTCCTGACCAGCTGGGACTACAAGCTCATGTCACCACTTCCAGCTATTTTTTTTTTTTAATAGAGACAAGGTCTTGCTATGTTGCCCAGGCTGGTCTCAAACTCCTGGCCTCAAGTTATCCTCCCACTTTGGCCTCCCAAAGTGCTGGGATTAGAGATGTGCACCACCACACCCAGCAATTGATTGCACCTGTTCTGTAAAATCAGTGTAAGCATTTCTTTCTCCCTGCTCCTGGAGCTGGAGTGTAGGAGTCTGGCAGGGTTCAGAGTAGATGCCTGGCCCCATGGGCTCCTCCCTCACAGGCATTACCCTACATGTCGGCTGCAATACTGAACAGGGTGGAGGCTGGCCTCCTACAGGCTGGGGCAGCAGAAGGTCCCAATGCCCCTCTGCATTGCTTTGACCTTTTACTTCCCCCTTCCCTTCCTGTGGTGGGTGGGGGCTTGGGTTGGGAGGGAAGACAGTGGAAGCCTCTGGGGTGCTCATGAGAGCCTCTTCATAGAAGTGTTGGATCTTACGAAAAAAAGAGCCAGAGATTGCATCAGAGCACGAGTTCTGTCATAAAACCGAGAGCTACCAGATTCTGCCTTCTGTTTCTCCTGGCTTACTACCTTCTACCTGCTTCTCAATCTTAAGGCCCTTAAAAATGGGGACTTAGCTTTTTTCCTTTGTATTTCCTGCAACGCCTAGCACAGGGAGCTTGGCACATGGTAGGAGCTAGGCAAATATTTAGTGAATTAAATTATTGGCGAAACACTTTATTTCTGTGGTTTGGAATAATAAAATATGCTGAAATGAATATGAATCTATGTAACCTGGATCGTAATTATATACGTATATTTTTTGAGACAGAGTCTCTCTCTGTCACCCAGGTGGGAGTACAGTGGCATGATCTAGGCTCAATGCAACCTTCGCCTCTCAGGTTCAAGCAATTCTCCCTGCCCCAGCCTCCCAAGTAGATAGGATTACAGGCATCCATTACCACACCCAGCTGATTTTTGTATTTGTCTTAATATAGACAGGTTTTCGCTACATTGGCCAGGCTGGTCTTGAACTCATGACTTAAGTTGATCCACCCGCCTTGGCCTTCCAAAGTGCTGGGATTACAGGCATGAGCCACTGCGCCCGGCCTAAAAAATATTTTTGATTCAAGGGAAGGCTGGTGAATGGAGAGTAGAGCTGCAATCTGGGGTCTGCAAAAGGTGTGTGAGTGTGTGCGCGCAGATCTGCAATTGATTTTGAAATAATTCTATTTTTTCACATCTGGAAAGTTTTGTGGCTACTCTGGAGATATGCAACTGTCTAAAGAAGGAGGCAAAAGGAGGAACAAGTTGTGAATATTAGTTCTCACACTTTTTTAACATTCATTTGTATATCCAATGCCTCTTCTGTGTCAGCCACTCTTCTAGCCCTTAAGCTTGTACCAGACCAAACAGATAAAAATGTCTGCCCTCATGGAGTTTACACTCTAGTCAGGGGAAGGGGAGAAGACAGACTATGAAATACAATTTTTTAAAAGTACAGTGGAGAAAAATAAAACTGCAAAGAGGAATGGGCAACACTATTTAAAATAGGAAGGCCTAGTAAAGAAGACCTCCCAGAAAGGTGAATTCTGAGCAGTGTCTGCAAGGAGCTGGGGAGGCCGGCAGATGTCTGGGGTCAGCAGTCCGGGCAGGAAGGGCCATGCAAAGGTGCCCAGGAAAGAACATGCCTGGCTCATTCCAGGAGCAGTACGGAGGCTTGTGGCTGGAGCTGAGGGAGTGAGGGGAAAAGAAAGAGGTAGGAATCACTTCCATGGTTATTCATGGGAAAAAAAAGCCTCACGGAGAGCAGATTCCAGGCAGAGAATGTGGAGAGGAGAAAAAAAGGAGGAAGAAAAAAAGATGCTGTGTTGTTAAGCTGGGTTGGTGTAGAACAGCCCCTGGAACCTGGGTTTTCTATTTTTATGATCTCTGGGGTCTACGTTCCTGGTAGATGCCAACAAGCAAAACAAACAAAGAAACAAAACAAAACAGAAAACCAGTATCAACAACTTGGGACATTAGTGCCCAATAGGAGGGTTTATTCCAGGTAAGTATCACAAGCATCATCTCCAAACACAATATTTACAATTCATGTAACTTTGCTCTCTTATAAAAATATAACTTTCATAAGAATTTGCATTATCTGAAATTAAAAGACATAGATAGAAATAGTCTATTGACAATACTGTCCAAGTAAATATTGTGGGGTTTTTTTTTTTTTTTTTTTTAAATCTCAATCTCATGAATGATTCCTGGTTTTGAAACAGTTATTCTCCACCAGCCAGGCTTGACTTCAAAGTCCAGGCCCCTAAAGGCTGGACTCTCTCTGCCAGTCACACCCATCCACCCCTGCTTCAGCCCAGCATGACTCTGCTCCAGGACATCACATCCCTCTCCTTTTCATTTGCCATGGACCCAGTTACCCATCTGGTACCTCCACAGGAATAAGTCGTGCTTGCTCCTTAGCTGGACTTTTAAAATGTTACCTCCGCTGTGGTGGGAAGTTGATTGACACATGTTCAGTCAATAACTCACAACAGATAAGATGAGGAAAAGTCCAGGTACTCTCTCTCTCTTAGTACATTAAACTTTGTGATAATTTATATCCTACCAGGATTTGCTGTAGAGATGATCAGATTTTGAATCATTTGAAAAGACCAATATCTGACCATTTTTGACCTACAAAAATGGCAATTTCATACCATTTCATCTAATCTTCCATTTCTCTTTTCTTGCCCTAATAATTTTGAAATTAAGTCTCTCTCCCTTTCTATGAACAGGTCATCAGCATCAACTCACTTATTAAGCTGAAATATACAATTTAGAATTTGGTCTTCTAAGTCAGCCAAGCTGCTTCTCAAAGAGCATTTTCTGCCCCATCTCATCAGCTTTTGACAGATAGTGCTAGAGAGCCTGAACAACACAACCAAACAGCTCTTAGGCCGGGCGCAATGGCTACTTGAGAGTTCTAAATTACGTTCCCTTTAACCTGTACTTTAACGCGTCAGGCCATTCTTACAAAAGCCTGTGAAAATCACTGGATTGTAAAATAATTGATAAAGTGTTTTCACATATTCACCCATGGGGGCAATTCTTATCTATTTAGTGTCTACTATGTACAAGGAATTGGAGGCAATGTTAGGAAGAGAAGAACAAATCAGATACCAGCTCTTTCCTCCAGGAACTTATAGCATTATTGGGAAGCTAAAACACATAACAAATAGATGCAATGCTACCACACACGGCAACCAGCAGCGAGTGCCCTGAAGAGTACCAACAGAGTGCTCCAGCCACTCGGAGAAGAGACTACAGCCCCATGAGAAGGGATCCACTGGGAAATGTTCCAAGGAGAAGGTGGCAGATCAGATGGGCCTTCAATGAGGCATAAAGGGCAGCAGCATCTTAATTACAGTCATCACAACTGCATTTATTTATTGAGCACCTACCTTGTGTTAGGTACCATTCTAAGCCCTCGATAAACATGGGTTTCACTTATTCGTCTAACAACCTTTTGAGGTAGGTCTTACAATTCCATTCCACAGATAGAAAATAGGTGCAGAGATATTAATTGCCCAAGATCATCTTCAGAATCCACAAGTGCAGGAACCAGGAATCACACTGTGATCTCTCTATGGGAAGCCCCTCTACCTTAGACTACCCAACCCTCCCTTGTGTAAGAGAAGTTTCCCAGGCCACGAAGTCTCAGGCTTCTACCCCTGGATTATCACTGCTCTCTCCCGCCCCCTTGTGTCAAGGATGACTCACTGCCTCTGATTTCCCAGTCCCTGGGGCCGCAGGCTCCAGACCTTCCTACATAGTGGTGGCAGTGAGTCCTGATTGGATAACCAGCTCAGCACAGTCCGATTATTTGTTGGCTCTCTCAAGTAGTGTAATGCCTTAATAAGGTCAAAATGATTATGATTCCTGGGAATGACTCTTTGGAATTTCGAGCATCATGGGAATGAGGGGGAGAAGTAGGTGGCAATATTTTTAGTTAAGGGCACCATCATGTTCATGGATGGTTCTACGTGTAGCAAGAACAGTTGGTCCCCTTTCCTAATGACTTGTCTAACTACAGGAACTTACTGAAAGCACAAAAGTGCTGATTGTGACAAGCCTGGCTTGTGAGCTACTTTTCTGAGGCTACGCTTTTGAAGGTTGCCAATGTCTCACTTCATATAGGTTTATTCTTTTCTGAATGTCCAGTAAGCACAGTCCTAGCTGCTGGAAACACAGCAATGAACACACAAAAGTCCCAGACCTCTGAGCTAATTTCTAGACAGGAGATTGGCAGTAAATACATATATAGTACAAGGTCAGGTGGAGATAAAGAAAAGTAAAGCAGAGAAAAGACAGTGGAGAGAAGAAGAACTGATCTTTTAAACAGAGAGACCAGAGCGGGTGGCATTTGAACAGAGATGTGAATGGAGTAAGGAAGTGAGCCCTTAGGATCACGTGGAGTTTTGGAAAATGAATGAATGAGCTCTGTTGTCTTTTTTGGTTGTTGTTATTGTTGAGACAGAGTTCGCTCTTGTCGCTCAGGCTGGAGTGCAACGGCGCAATCTCAGCTCACCACAACCTCCTCCTCCTGGGTTCAAGCAATTCTCCTGCCTCAGCCTCTTGAATAGATGGGACTACTGGCATGTGCCACAATGCCTGGCTAATTTGTATTTTTAGTAGAGACAGGGTTTCTCCATGTTGGCCAGGCTGGTCTCAAACTCCAGATCTCAGGTGATCTGCCCGCCTTGGCCTCCCAAAGTGCTGGGATTACAGGTGTTAGCCATCACACCTGGCCAAAAAAATGAATGAATGAGCTCTGGTGTCTTTTTTCCTTCGGTACACTACCTATACAATGATAACTATATGTCTCATGTTTCCCAGAAGAATCCCAGTTTTATAAATTTTATTCTTTTAAAATGATCTTTTGAAGTTATAGCAAAATGTGACTTAATATGTATACTCTTGATAGATTTTCCCCAATAAATTTAATTCAGACATCAGAAAAAACATACTTTGTCATTTGTGTCAATTTGAGTTCCCTAAAATAAGTGTTCAAAGAGTCATGTGTTTGATCTTTAACTTAGGCTACTTCCCTGCGGTTCTCAGCAATACTGTGGGGTAAGAGGATTTAGGTCAAGTGAGAATAGACAGCTATTTCAACTAGTCAAAAGAAAAACTTACAAATTAGTTGAATTTCTCAAATTTAGATAGATTCAACACCAATTAAGAGGAGGGCCTTGGCCAGGTGTGGTGGCTCATGCCTTTGGGAGGCCAAGGTGGGAGGATCATGAAGTCAGAAGTTCAAGACCAGCCTGGCCAACATGGCAAAACCCCATTTCTACTAAAAATACAAAAATTAGCTGGACATGTTGGCAGGTGCCTATAATCACAGCTACTCGGGAGGCTGAGGCAGGAGAATCGTTTGAACCCGGGAGCGGAGGTTGCAGTGAGCTGAGATCATGCCATTGAACTCCAGTCTCGGCAACAAGAGCAAGACTCCACCTCAAGAAAAAAACAGAGAAGAAGGCCTTAGGGGAGTGAAACATTGTCTTGGAGAAATTTCTATGGCATGTACCTTAGCAACAGCTCCATGGAAACAGACTGGAGTCTAATAAAGTATTTAGAAAACGCCCATATTTTCTCACGTTAACTCTTTGAACTCAAGGTCACTTCTAAGCAGATAATATGCACGTATGTTTTTTAACACCAGCCCAGTTGGCAGCTTAGGGAGCCTATCTATCATCAGGCCTCGTCTGTGAAGGATTCCACCATTCATGAAGTAGATTGATATAGCAGATTGAGACAGCCATAAACGTATGAGTAATATCAAGAGACTGACCTTGATTATGTCAAGATGAAACACACAAACCACATATGCCTATGCATGAGAAATCTCATGCTGGCCCCCAGTCTGACGACACCTACCCATATCACCAATTCACAGTTTCACACAGGCTGAAATGAACAAGACGAGTTGTAAAAGCATGAAACACCTTTTTAACACGAATCCTGCGACTGCAGTAAGCCACAGTTTTGCATTTGTAATCATTATTACTGCCCAAGCTCTCTATGGCTCCCAGTCAAATAACGGTGATTTCCTAGGGACATTACCTCTGAACATAAATTCACCCAGGAAGTATTTACTAGTGCCTGTTGGGCACTAGGTAGTGCCAGAGAAATAAGGAAAAATGAAGACATCTCTTTCTGTCTTTAAGGAGTGCCTCAAAGGGAAGATTTTTGTAAATGGAAAATTATAGAACTGTGAACAGGAGCTATGGGAGCACAGAGGAGGAGTCAGCTGCAGGCTACGGAGTCAATGAAAGCAACACACTGGAAGTGATATTGGAGTTACGTTGACATTTCCTGGAGTAATGACCCGCAACACTGCAGAATCTCCTCTCTGTTTCCCCATCTATTAATGGTATACAGCAGCCATTCGGGGCTAGTACTAGGCATAAATATCAAATACACCAAGTATTTTTTCATAATCTCACAGCCTTTCCCTGCCAATGTCCCTCAAAGCCCAGGAATGTTCAGTGAGGGTCCTAGCAGGAAACAGCCTTCAGCCCAGATGGTCACATGAGGAGACCTCAATGAGGACTTCTTGCAGAGATATGGTCAAGGTTAAGGGAACAAACAAAAATGATGGGCACCGGCAGGCTAACAACTATGGGAAGCCATTGTCACCCCTAGGGCTTAAGGATAAGAATAGCAAATAGTGTTGCTGAAGCCCAATGGGAGCTAGAACCATGAAGAAGGGGTTATTCAGGAAAGACAATCTCACAGAAGCACACAGCTACTGCCAGAGACATTATAGAAAGAGGGGAAGGCGCAAGAAAGACATTTCCCAGCCTCTCTTTCCTCCCTGCTCTCTGACCTCTCTCCCTTCAGTGTCTCCCATCGTGTGAACCCAAGCAGAGATCAGCTTGCAGGAGAGTCTAGGTGATGCAGTCTAGCAGTCAGCCTCAAGGACACGAAACAGGACAGAGAAGGATGCAGTCTGAGGAGTCAAAAGGAGAACAACCAGCACCCAGTGACCTCCCCTTGCCTTTGTAACTTACTTGTTTTATTTCCTATCCCCCCAATTATCAAAATGACAAGTCTTGACACCCAGAGGCACAGTGACATTGTGAAACAGCCTGGGACAGAGGGCCGGACGACCTGCAGTCTCCTTCAGGCTGCTCCTTATGTGAGCCTGGTCACTCTCTAGGCCTAGAGAAAAATCCAGGGCTCATCTTTAAATGGGGATATTTCCTTCACCTACCACAGTCAGTGAGATTGTCAAGGGGATAATATGTTTAAGGAATATTATTCCATATTATTGGAGAGTTCTTTGAGAATCACATGCAGGTAATACATAAGTTCTTTACTTTCAAAAATATCATGCTTTACCTCCCTCCTCTGTTCCTCTTTCATCTTCTGCCTCTCACCCTCACCTCCAATCTTTCCCATAAATGATGAGACTTCCTGGATTAAATTTTCATGGAAGCAGAGACTATGTCTATCTTGTTCACTGCCATATCCCCCAAAGTGCCTGGTACATAGTAGCCCATCAATCAATATTGAACAATTAATACATGGGTGATTTTTAAATTTTTATTTGTATAAATGTATGATGTAAACTGCAATTTTGTTATATGCATAGATTGTGTAGTGGTCAAGTTGGGGCTTTAAAGTATCTATCATCCAAGTAACATACATTGTACCCATTAAGTAATCTCTCATCATCCACCCCTCTCACCCTTCTGACTCTCCATTGTCACGCATTCCACTCTCTACATGCATGGATGATTTGAAAGAGCTCCTTCCTCTCATGTCCGTCAGTAATACCTACGGTGGTGGCTAAGCCTACATTCTAGACACACTACCAGTCCTCAGCCCAGAGAGCAGGTGCCTAGAGCAGAAAAGCCTGGCGGTTCTAGCCCATGGGCCCTTCCACCTATTAGAGGCAACAGAAGGCATTTGCTTCCCCAGTGACATGAACTCCTAAAACAATGAAAAACTCTCCCTTCTACTTGATTAATACTTCTCACAGCCAGTAAACCAGCTCAGAGCCATGGTTTTATCTTTCCTGGATTTTTTGTCACGAGTAGGGCTTGTGTTGAGTAGAGAAAACTCAATAAACCTGAACAATGGATCTATCTGCTCCACTGTTAATGCCTCTGAAATTCTGACGACATCCTCATGAGACTCTGGAGGTTAGAGAAGAGGAGAAACAAAAGTAAAAGAAAAAATATGAGCAGAAAAGAAAGGGGACCATACTCAGAGGGAAAGTGAGGAAGTTCCGGAGTCTACTTTCTAGAATGGCTCCCACTGCCTCAGAAGGTGGTGACATCGAAGTCCTACAAATATGAACTGGAAAACTGTTCAGGTATTCCATTGCTCCTGGAGTCTTGATGTAATACATACACTTTTTTGCCCCTGGCTTCTATATTTTCCACCACAAGTTTTAGGAAGAAAAGCTGTTTCTTCTAGGCTGCCTCGACTTTGGAGTTAGGGGAGAAGAGAATGTGGCGTACTCACGGGCATCGCTCTGTTTTGCCATTAATACAACGACAAGAGGCAACAGGAACACCATCAGTTCCCCTGTAGTCCTTCTCTTTCTGGGTTCTTTTAACCAAAAACTGACAGGTCCCTTCCGTGAACCCCTTGGGTGATTTAGCAGCTGAGTGACACACAGGGCCTTCTTCCAATAAGCACAGGGGAAAATATGCAGTGTCATCAGTTGCTAGGTAAAAAAAAGACGAAAGCTCTGCGCATTCTCTTTGTAACTTTTAACCCTTTGCTGGTTTCAGACACTGTTTACTCCTTTTGGTGTATCTGTCTTCACCCTCTTCCCAACTTTTAAATATTTATGGAGCACAGTCATGTTGAAGACACAGAGAAACAAAGATTAATCATATCTGGTCAACCAGGGAGCTCAAGTTGCTGCCTCTGTTTCCCTGGAGCTTAGATTTTTGTTTAAGGGTCAATAAGAGTCACACAATTCCCAGGGCTTAGAACTCCCTGCTCTGGCTCCCCGTGATGCTGTAGTCTCTGCTTCTGAGATAGCAGGTGTCACTTAGATTTTCCTGTTATCTACAGCTTAGGTCTGTCTTCCCTGCTATTCTAGCACCCAGCACAATAGGCTCAAAATGCTTATTGAATAAAGGAAGGCAAGAGAAAGGCCTAAGAGAAGATTCTGAGGAGCAGCCACTCAGCTTGCTCAATCAGCAATCCCCAGGATCAAGCTGTGTCTATGCTGTCATCAGGAGCACATGACAAGCTGGAAAACAGCAGCTTAAGCTTGTCCAGGGAGCTGGGGAACAGGTCCAGACAGGAAAGAGGAAGTAGGCATGAAGCAGAGAGGTAAATGGAGGCAGGGCCATGAGGCGGGCAGGCTTGAGCTGGGTTCAGGGACCTGGGTTTGCCTCCCCACTACTTGACCATAGTAGAATCTCAAATTGCTTGGGATTTGACCATGGCTTTGCCTCTCCACTGTTTGACAGTGGGCAAATCCCAAAGGCTTGATTTCTTCAACTTTAAAAGCAAATCCTATCATATCCTTTCACAGAGTTGTTGAAGGATCAGAAGAAGTTCTGATTAAGATACACTTAGTAGGTAGCAGAACCTTACCTACTGGTTTCCTTGTATGGTAGGCTGAGAACTGTCTGCCCCAAAGATGTCCACATCCGACTCCCCAGACCCTGTGGATATGTTACCTTAAATGGCAGAAACAGAACAAAACCGTTGCTGGGCACGGTGGGTCACGCCTGTAATCCCAGCACTTTGGGAGGCCCAGGTGGGTGGATCAGCTGAGGTCTGGAGTTCGAGACTAGCCTTGCCAACTTGGTGAAACCCTGTCTCTACTAAAAATACAAAAATTAGCCGGGTGTGGTGGCACATACCTGTAGTCCCAGCTACTTGGGAGGCTGAGGCAGGAGAATTGCTTGGACCTGGGAGCTGGAGGTTGCAGTGTGCTGAGATTGCGTCACTGCACTCCAACCGAGGCAATAGACTCCATTTCAGAAAAAAACAAAACCCTTGGCAGATATGATTAAATTAAGGATCTTGAGACAAAGAGGTCATCCTGGATTATCTGCCGGGCCCAGTGTAATCAGAGGGGCCTTATTAGAGGGAGGCAAAAGGGTGAGAGGTGAGGAGATGTGACAATGGAACAAAGGTCAGAGTGATACCATTGGTGAAAGAAGGGCACGAGCCAAGGAACGCAGACAGTCTCTTGAACTAGAAAAGAGAAGGACAGATTCTCCCTAGAGCCTCCAGAAGGAACATAACACTTTTATTTTAGCCGATAAGACACATTTTTGGACTTCTGTCCTCCAGAACTTTGAGAGAATAAATTTGTGTTGTTCGAGGCCACTAAGTTGCTGGTAATTTATTACAGCAGCAACAGGAAACTAATAGGTCTACCATTACCCAGATTAAAATAAAAAGCCAAATAACGAAATTAACACTGGCAATTGCTCAGCAGCCCCTGGCACCTTCTCTTCTCAGATCTTTGTATTTCTCTCTTCCTTTCTTTTCTGTTCCTTTACTTTGTTTTTCCTTTTGTTACTCATTTAACAAATACAGGCACCTGGGTTCCTCTTTTGGAAAACTCCCCCGATATTCCCAGATGTCTCTCAGCACTGGAATTCCATGGCCATGTATTTGTTCCTTTGAATTTTTGTTAATATCTTGTTCCAAAAATGCATTCCATACCATAACCTGGTGTACTACCATTAAAAAGTAGGTATGGCTACAATGTCTTTCTTTCTTTCTTTTTTTTGAGATAGAGTCTTGCTCTATCGCCCAGGCTGGAGTGCAGTGGCACCATCTCAGCTCACCACAACCTCCATCTCCCGGGTTCAAGCCATTCTCCTGTCTCGGCCTCCTGAGTAACTGGGATCACAGGCATGTGCCACCACACCTGGATAATTTTTGTCTTTTTAATAGAGATGGGTTTCAACATGTTGGCCAGGCTGGTCTCAAACTCCAGACCTCACGTGATCTACCCACCTTGGTCTCCCAAAGTGCAGGGATTACAGGCGTAAGCCACCACACCCGACTGATGTCTTTCATTTTTAAGTCATTTTATTTTGATCGCAAATTAGTAAATTTAACCCAGGCCAGGCAAATACACACAAAAAAACAGACAGTAATAAGATAAAAATTGCCCATCAGAAAAAATTGCTGTTGATGAGGTGGCTCATACCTGTAATCCCAACACTTTGGGAGGCTGAGGTGGGCAGATTGCTTAAGCTCAGGAGTTTGAGACCAGCCTGGGCAATATGGTGAAACCCCCATCTCTACTAAAAATACAAAAACTTAGCCAGGTGTGGTGCATGCGCCTGTAGTCTCAACTACTCAGGAGGCTGACGTGGGAGGATCACTTGAGCCTGGGAGGTCAAGGCTGCAGTGAGCCGAGATCATGCCACTGCACTCCAACCATGGCAATAGAGTGAAACCCTATAAAAGAAAGAGAGAGAGAGAGAGAGAGAGAGAGAGAGAGAAGGAGGGAGGGAGGGAGGGAGGGAGGGAGGGAGGAAGGAAGGAAGGAAGGAAAGAAAGGAAGGAAAAACTTGCTGTGTTGCTCAGGCTGAAAACTGCTAACTTTTGATGCACTTTTTCATATGTGTCACTTGGATTTTCACTTCTCTTTTATTAATTTTTCTCTTCTTTTTTAAAAAACTTTTGTATTTCTGATTATCCAAGTAAATATTTCATTGTAGTTGACAAACTTTAAATACATTTCATTTTTTCTATGTTCAAAAATTTTCTATGTACCAAAACATTTCCATGTATAAAAAAGAACAGAGCTGAAATCATATCATATATATAATTTTGGGTCTTGCTATTTTTACTCAAGCCATTCCTATGTCATTACATACTTTTTTTTTTTTTTGAGATAGAGTCTTGCTCTGTTGCCCAGGCTGGAGTGCAATGGCACAATCTCGGCTCACTGCAACCTCCGCTTCCTGGGTTCAAGCAATTCTCCTACCTCAGCTTCCCGAGTAGCTGGGACTACAGGTATGTGCCACCACACCCAACTAATTTTTGTATTTTTAGTAGAGATGGGGTTTCACCATGTTAGTCAGGCTGATCTCGAACTCCCGACCTCAGGTGATCTGCCCGCCTTGGCCTCCCAAAGTGCTGGGATTACAGACGTGAGGCACTGTGCCCAGCTGTCATTACATACCTTTAAACATTTCTAATGACCATCAAATGGATGCTCCAGAAATTCTCCATCACTCCTTAGTGCTGAATATGTAGATTGACTGGAATTCTTCCTTGTTTATTTTAAATAAGTGTGTTGACAATGGTGGAGGTGTTGGTAACAACCGAGAAGAGGAAATAAATCATGACCAGTGTGTTTTGATATGTATATGGATATTTTCTGTGGTTGGAGGTAGGAAACACAGACAGCCACAGCCAGATCAGTGGAACTTAACATAAGCAAATGTTTCCTGGAATGTCCTGGAGCATGTACATGCATATCAGGGTTTCTAAAAGCTGGGATAATGATGAAGAGTATGATACCTTACATCTATGTAACACTTCGCCCTTTCTTTTCTTTTCTTTCTTTTTTTTTTTGAGACAGAGTTTTGCTTTTGTTGCCCAGGCTGGAGTGCAATGGCGCGATCTCGGCTCACAGCAACCTCCGCCTCCCAGGTTCAAGCAATTGTCCTGCCTCAGCCTCCCAAGTAGCTGGGATTACAGGCATGCACCACCACACCTGGCTCATTTTGTATTTTTAGCAGAGACAGGGTTTCTCCCTGTTGGTCAGGCTGGTCTCAAACTCCTGACCTCAGGTGATCTGCCCACCTGAGCCTTCCAACATGCTGGAATTACAGGCAGGAGCCACCATGCCCGGGCTTCTCCCTTTCTTTACCTTGTTTCAAGAAGGATTTAGGATGAACTCAACGAAAACAAAACAACCCAGTCAAAACTGGATTGAACAGACATTTCTCCCCACCCCAAAAAGACGATATACAAATGGCCAATAAGCACATAAAAAGGTGCTTAACAGCCAGGCCTGGTGGCTCACGCCTGTAATCCCAGCACTTTGGGAGGCTGTGGCAGGTAGATCATGAGGTCAGGAGTTCAAGATCAGCCTGACCGATATGGTGAAACCCCATCTCTACCAAAAATACAAAAATTAGGCGTGGTGGTGTGCGCCTGTAGTCCCAGCTCCTTGGGAGGCTGAGGCAGGAGAATCGCTTGAACCCGGGAGGCGGAGGTTGCAGTGAGCCAAGATCACACCACTACATTACAGCCTAGGTAACAGGGTGACTCTATCTCAAAAAAAAAAAAAGGTGCTTAACATCATGAATTATTAAAGAAATGTGAATCTGAATCAAAATCATAATGAGATACCACTTCACACCCATTAGCACAACTACTGTAAGGGGGAAAAAACAGAAAATAACAAGTGTTGACGAAGATGTGAAGAAATTGGAACCCTTGTACCTTTTAGTAGGAATGTAAAATGGTGCAGTCACTATGAAAAACAATATGACTGTTCTTCAAAAAAATGTGAAATAGAATTACCATATTATCCAGCAGTTCCACTTCTGAATATATATTCAAAATAATTGAAAGCAGGGTCTCAAAGAGATATTTGTACACCTGTGTTCACAGCAGCATTATTCATTATAGCCAAAAGGTGAAAGAAAGCCAAGGGTCCACTGACGGATGAATGGACAAGCACAATGTGGTATATATACAACGGAATATTAGTCAGGCTTACTAAGGAAGGAAATTCTGCAATATGCAGAACGAATGAATGAACCTTGAAGATATCATGCTAACTGAAAGAAGCAAATCATAAAAAGACAGATCCTGTATGATTCCACTTATATGAGGTACCCAGTGTAGTCAAATTCATAGAGACACACAGTAGAATGGTGGTTGCCAGAGATTGTTGGGGGAGAATGAGGAGCTGTTTAATGGGTATAAAGTTTTAGTTCTGCAAGATGAAAAGAGTTCTGGACATTGACTGCACAACAAGGCAAACATATTTAACACTACTAAATTGTACACTTAAACATGGTTAAGATAGTACATTTTATGTTTATGTGTATTTTACCATAATTAAATTTTTTTTTTTTTTGAGACAGAGTCTCACTCCGTCGCCAGGCTGGAGTGCAGTGGTGCAGTCTGGGCTCACTGCAACCTCTGCCTCCTGGGTTCAAGCAATTCTTCTGCCTCAGCCTCCCGAGTAGCTGGGACTACAGTGTGTGCCACTACGCCCAGCTAATTTTTGTATTTTTAGTAGAGACGGGGGTTCATCATGTTGGCCAGGATGGTCTCCATCTCTTGACCTCGTGCTCCACCCACCTTGGCCTCCCAAAGTGCTGGGATTACAGGTGTGAGCCACTGCTCCTGGCCTCACAATTAAAATTTAAAAAATAAAATTATTCCGAAATATGATCCAGTTGTTCCTTACAACAACCTGGTGAGGGAGCAGGCTGAGTGTCATTATTTCATTTTAGAGTAGGGGAGATCCCCTTGTAGAGATGTCATGGCATTCCCGCAGCTTCTAAGGACAGAGGGTAGCTACCCACTGCAATCCCTCTCAGGTCTATCCTGGCATCCCCAGCGATGAGATATGGTTTGCTCCTTTCTGATCCTCGGCTCATTTGGCTGCCTGTGCCTTATTCTCTGCATTGCCATCTCTTTATTTCTGCAGAAGACGTACTGCAGGACCCAGTGTGCTCCCTTCCTCATGCACTGTCCTAACTTTGGAGACTCACTCAGGAACCAGAGGTTCTCCTGGCTGCCTGTTCATAACTCTACAGAAAGCTCAGAGTTGGCATGTCAACCTCCCCTAGAAAAACGAACAGAAGTTAAGAGTTTTGGTTTGAGGAGCTGTGACAAATGATACTCTCAGGTAACATGCATTCCGTCAAGATATAGAGCATTTCTAATACCCCAGAAAGTTTCCCTTCCCAAACTCTCTCCCCCAAGACAATCACTGTTTCGATTCTTCACTCCCTGAGAAATTTTAATTTTTCCCTTGATGTGGGATGGGAAAGGGATGGGGATATGGGAAGAGATGGCTTTTTGCTGAGTATTCTTCCTAAGCTATTGTTTATGCCAGGACGTGGGTCCTATTAAATGAAAAAAAAAAAAAAAAAGAAGAAGAAAGAAATAACTTCCTTTGTTTCTCCTTGCATTTTAGCCACAGCTTCCCTTTCCTTGGGGGCAGTGGAGGCCAAGGTCTAGTTTGAAAGAGGGTAAAAGAGGGTGACGCATTAAAGAAAGGAAAACCTACACACACGTACACACACACACACGTACACACACACACACACACACACACACATTTTATATCTCAACACTCCACTATCTCCATTGTCGGTGCTTTTTCTAAACCCCCAATTATGGGAATTTCCCAAGTCTCTGTCCTCCATCCTCCATTACTACTTATAAGACTGTGACCTCTTTTTCCAAATAAGAAATTCATAGAACGCATAATAAGAGGCCATGCCAGGTACTTAGGTGGTCATAACATTAATGTAGTACCTGTCCCTCCAGGAGTTTACAGTTTGGTGGGGACAACCGACAGGCAAATAGCTAATTTACCTTCATCCTAAATCAAAGCCTCCTCTGTGTCCTCTCTCTTGATGACTGGAACCAACACTACCCACTTGTAACTCCAGAATCCCAAAAGTCTTCCTCTTCTTTCATCAATTCCCCCATACCCTGAACCAATCAGTCACCAAGTCTACTAATTTTGCCTCTAAAGTATGTCTCAAATGCATCACTCTTCTCCAACTTAGTTGTCAGGAGCCCAGCTCAGGATACCCTCACCCCTCCTCTGGACCATGACCTCCCAGCCACTGAAGCATCTGTCTCAAAGGCCAATCTGACCCTGTCAATTCCCTCAGTCCCCATGGGAAACTGTCCATAGGAAGTCTCCACTATTCTGAACATCACAAAAAAGGGCCCTGATAATCTGACCCTCCCCACCTCCAGGCTTAGCTCCTGCTGGCCCCATTCTGTTCCTTCCACTCCAGTAACTCCCTTTCTCCTGGCTGCTTGTAGTCATTGCTCAGGAATCCCCCACCCCAGCCCTGAAAACACATAAATATACCGGTATCTTGTTGCTGTGTTTCTATGGCAACCTGTGCCATTCTCTCCCTGCGCATCTCTCCCACCAGCCTGACTCTCCCACCAGTCTGACAGTTCCTTGAAGGTAAGAACCAAGCCTTGTTCATGCCTGTGTCTTCAGTGCTTAGCACACAGTAGGAGCACAACATGTGTCAGGCACCCTTCTAAGCACTTTTCACACATCACCTCATGACACTCTACGAGGAAGCTGTTATTACGGTGTCTATTTCACAGTTGGGATAGTGAGAGATTAAGCAGTTTTCCTGAGACGCAACTGTCAGGAAGTAGCAGAACTGAGATTTAAACTCAAGCAATTGGGGTCCAATGGCTCTTCGACACCTGCTCACCTGCCCTTCAATTTACATGTGCTTGTTGAATGAATGAACGATGACCTGTTTTCACCTTCCTAAGTAAATTAATCAGTTCCCTCCCAATAGCTTCCTTTCTGTGCATCTGCCTTCCACCATTTGCTCTTTCAGGAATTTTGGTTTTTACCTCTTTCTTCTCTCCCCTACCGAAACCCATTCAGCCTCTCATCATGTCTAGGTGTTCAGTCTTATTTTCCTTTTGAAACATCTGTCAGATTCACTCCTTCCTCTCTGTTCTCAATTGCTGTCATCCTGGTCTGGCCCTCATCCCTTCAGGCCAGATGACCTTAGCAGGGTCCTACTGGTTTTCCTGACTTCAGCAACTCAGTCCTTTGGGAACTTGAGGTTTACATGCATTTTTTTTTTTTCTGAGAAGGAGTCTCACTCTGTGGCCCAGGTTGGAGTGCAGTGGCATGATCTCGACTCACTGCAACCTCTGCCTCCGGGGTTCTAACAATTCTCCTGCCTCAGCCACCCGAGTAGCTGGGATTACAGGCGTGTGCCACCACGCCAAGCTAATTTTTTGTATTTTTAGTAGGGATGGGGTTTCACTGTGTTAGCCAGGATGGTCTCAATCTCCTGACCTCGTGATCCGCTTGCCTCAGCCTCTCAAAGTGCTGGGATTACAGGCATGGGCCACTGCACCCAGTTACAAGCATTTTTATTTAACTATCACAACAACCCATGAACTAGCTATTATTATTTATGTTTCATAGATGAGGAACTGAATGATAGAGCCAAGGTTTGTGTTTCTCCAAGGACTGTGCCATCTCCAGTCTCAGAGTCTCAGATTTCTCATTCATAAAATGAGGATGATAGCAGTAATTATAGCAGTGTAAGAGCAACTGAGAAAACATTTAACACCCTGCCTGACACACACACAGTAAGTGCCCAGTGATTTTCAGCAATCAAACTCCACAATCCCCATCCACAAACTCCATGCATATCTAGCATGAATGGGTTAATTGTTCTGGCCAAAATGTTTTCTGGAATTGTTCCTGAACCACAGTGAGACGAAGTTGTCATACCTGGCCCCTCCTTTATTCCTTGAAGATGCTCTCTCCTGGGAAACACCATATGCTGTATGAAAAATTACTTTACATGGTTATTTGCAGAATGTACAGCAACAGAAAGTACACCCCATCTGGTGGAAAGTGCACAGAATCTGCAGTTCTGCCCTGTCCAAGCTGTGTGACTACAGGAAGTCTTGAAGCCTCTCTGAACTTATTTTCTCATCTACAAAATGGGGAAAATGGATGGGTGTGGTAATCCCACCACTTTGGGAGGCAGAGGCAGGAGGATCATGTGAGCTCAGGAGTTCGAGGCCAGCCTAGGCAATATACTGAGGGCCACATCTCTACAAAAAATTTAAAAATTAGCCGGGTGTGGTGGCGCTCACCTGTAGTCCCAGCTACTCAGGAGGCTGAGGTTAGAGGATCACTTGAGCCCAGGAGGTCGAGGCTGCAGTTAGCTGTGATTGTGCCACTGCAATCCAGTCTGGGTGTTAGAAAGAGAGTCTGCCCCCCAAAAAAGTGGGGGGAATACTAATCCCTTCCCCAAAGGATCCTGAAATGATGTCTATACAACCTTTAGCACACTGTCCAGCACAAAGACCTAAAGGGTCTATGTAACATCATAATCAGGTATTATGCTTCACTGTAAGTCTAGGACCAGACAGATATAAATTGCATACTGTCAAAGTCAAGTAATAAAAGTAGAGGAAAGGTAAGAGGATTTTGCAAATCAGGTGCAACTACAGCTTATCCTGAAAAGCAGACTGCCTACCTCTGAGGGAAGAAGCCACTCCTCACACTCAAGTGTGAAGGGGAGGTAGTAGAAGGCCTCCCACCTCCACCGCCTCAGGGCTCCGCCTCCATGTCCGTGTGACGCATGCCCAGGCCCCACCCACGAGGGGGCGGAGCAGGCCCTGGTCACGTGATGGGGGTGCGGAAGTCGTGCTTCAGGCGACCTTCGTGATTGGCCGCGACGAGGTTCCCGGGGTGGGGTCAGGCCCTCCGACGCGCCGGGAGGAGCCGGGACGGGAGGCTGCCTCCGGGGCCGGCGCTAGAGTCCTGTTTTCGGCCGGTGGTGCTGAGCGAGTGCTGGACCCGCGGCGTTCCCGTGCACCTGGCCTGCGCGAGTACCCGCGCCTCGGCGTTCCCCAGGCTAAGACGCGGGCAGCTGCGGGAACAGGCGGGGTGGGCGGAGGGAGGCCGGGAGGCACGGGTGCCCTGTGCGCGGAGGAGGTGGAGGCGGCCGGGGCCGGGACGCCATGTCCATGGAGGACCCCTTCTTTGTGGTGAAAGGGTGAGTGTCGGCCGAGGGTTCCACCGGAGGAAGAGGTGGCGGTGCCGCCTGCCCGCACCTCCCCGGTCTTCTCGCGGTAGGGGGAGGGGAGGCAAGTTGAAGCTGGGGAGGGGACAGTGGAGACGGCTTAGCCTCGAGGGCCGTGACCAAGCGTCCAGAGACGTCCCCTCCATCCCTACCTGGACCGTGAAGCAACTGTCCCCAGCCAAGCTTCTGGTGATAGTGGGGCCTTTTTGGCCTGTGCGCTGGGGTTCAACTTATTTGGGGGTCAAGGGGCTCAGCAGCTCTGCAGGTGGGGAAAGAGACACGAGGGTCCTGGCCGACACTGGCCCTCTAGTCGAGCATGGGACCTTGCTTCGAAGGAGCGAAAACAGCATCTGGGCAGGAAAAGGGAAATGGCCCTCCTGAGCTTTGTAGTTCGCGTTGACGGGAGTGAGCTCCATTGTCCATTGAGTTTGGAGCGCTGGCCCCGCAGACTGGCTAGACCACAACAAGCCCAGAGGCGTCTGAGCACGTTTGCAGGGAGGGAGGCGGGGGAGCAGGGCACCGGAAGACAATTCAGTGGGGGAGTTTTTACTGAGTAAAGTGAGGAGAGGAAAACAGTCGTTCATACTCAGTGATGATTTGGAAGGAAAACAAAATGAAACGAGCCAAACCAAACTTTCCTCAGCTTTCTATTAGCAACCGGAATTTTCTCACAGTGCTAAAGGAAATGAGTGTTGCTTGTTAACTCCTTGATTTCATCCAGGCTGTTTGACAGGTTTCTCCCATTTCTTCTGCCTTTCAGAATAGAACTGCCTTCTGTTCCCTTGTAAGCTGCCCTAACTCCGTCTTTGATTGCTCGACTGTTTCTTTGGAGATAGAAACTTCAATTGCACTTTGTAATATCCATTTTGTAGCCATTAAACAAATGCAAGAAGATCAATTCTGATGTAACTTTTAGTTTCTTATTAGAAACTTGTCAATTTTCTGTTTTAAATGTCAAACATGAAAAATCTGAAAACTGCAAAGTTCCCAGATCAGTACTGAGCACCACAGAATGTCCCTTGCTTTCAACTAATAGCTGCTGTCTTCCTATTTCTGCAGTAGTACAAGCTGGCTATTGTTACATTCAAGTGTTCTAGAAAATTTCAGTGATACTTTAGGTGAAATACTTCATCGATGATGCAGTAGAGTACATATTACACTACTTTTTTTTTTGTAACATTCTTGGATGTGTGTGTGTGTGTGTATATATATAATATATATTACGTATATACGTATATATAATATACGTATATACGTAATATATATTATATATAATATATACGTATATATAATATATATGCATATATATAATATATACATATACATATATAATATATATAATATATATATATTATATAATATATATAATATATATATATTATATAATATATATAATATATATATTTTTAATATGTTTTTTGTATATTTTTTTCCACTTATACTACTACTTAACATTTCCCTGGAAACGTTTTTCTTCACCTGACCAATTTAGATGGGAAAATGCTGAGTTGTAGATTTACTGGTAATAGTGGCTCCCTACCTGGAAAGTGTGATATTTATTAGAAGGATTGAGTTAGGGGTTAGTTTTTAAAATAGATGTGTGTTTTTCCTTTGAATGAAAGTTGCTTTTGCTGTTTTGAGACAGAGTTTTGCTCAGGCTGGAGTGCAATGGCGCGATCTTGGCTCACTGCAACCTCCGCCTCCCGGGTTCAAGCGATTCTCTTGCCTCAGCCTCCCTCACATTCCGCACCCCCCCCACCCCCCCAACCCCAGCGCCAACCCCAGTAGCGGGATTACAGGCATGCACCACCACGCCCCGCTAATTTGGTATTTTTAGTAGAGACTAATTTTGTGTTTTTAGTAGAGACAGGTTTTCTCCATGTTGGTCAGGTTAGTCTAAAACTCCTGTCCTCAGGTGATCCGCCCACCTTGGCCTCCCAAAGTGCTGCGATTACTAATAGGGGTGAGCCACTGCACCTGGCCTTGAATGAAAGTTCTTAATGCTTAGGTTGGTAAAGGTTATCTCTGGCAGTGGAGATCAGAGATGATCAGAAATTTGTTTGACTTTTCATGGAATTTGTCAAAAACCGAAATTGTTCTGCCATCTTGGCATTTTTTTTCCTTGATAATATCCAATACAGTCTACTAATGCTTGCTCGCTGATTAAATGTCACTACTTTATAGGAACATTGGCTTGGAGTTTTGATTGATTTTTACATTATCTTAGCTCCTGTCTTTAAGGTTCCTGAAGGAAAAGAGATTCTCAGGACCTTCTGCTGTGGAAAGGTTAAGTCACCCGTGAAGGTGTCTCCACATTTCTGGGGAGTCATGCACCTGCGTTTATTAAAAGTTTCTAATATGCATTGCACAGTATGGAAACATTAAAAGTGCCTAAATTATGGCCCATAGCCTAGGAGCTTCTAGTCTAATCTGAGAAATTATCCCAACATTAAGTAGAAATAACAGATGGCAAATGATTTAGTGAGTGTTCAAGCGAATGCTACAGATGATAAGTGCCTCAGGAGTTCAGTGAAAGGCAATTCCTTGGGAATTGTTAGGATTAGAAAAGCTTTTGGAGGCAGTAATATATCTTGAATTAGGTTTTGTAGATAGGCAGAATTTAGATAATCAGGTCTCTCTTATCTGGATGCTTATCAAAGAGTCTTTTAGTTGGTCTTCCTGCTTCTGGTCTTATTTCCTCTTCCAGCTGTCCTTAGATCTATTGAATCAATGCTGTCCAATAGAAGTATAATGCCAGCCACTTACGTCATTTTACATGTTCTAGTAGCCACAGTAAAGCAAAAAGGAACAGATAAAATTAATTTTAATATAATTGCTAATATATTCAAAATATTCAACATGTGATTAATGTAAAGATTATTGGTGAAATACTTTTGGACTAAGGCTTCTAAATCTAATGCATATTTTACACTTCGCATTTGAATTTGGACATTATATTTTCATCAGAAATAATTGATCTGTATTTAAAGTTCATTAAAGTTACAGTTGAAAACTGAATTCACATACTTTATTTTTTGAGACAGTCTTGTTCTGTTGCCCAGACTGGAGTGCAGTGGTACAGTCTCTGCTCACTGCAACCTCTGCCTCCCAGGTTCAAGCGATTCTTATGCCTCAGCCTCCTGAGTAGCTGGAACTGCAAGTGTGCGCACCTCACCTTACTAATTTTTGTATTTTTAGTAGAGATGGGGTTTTGCCGTGATAGCTAGGCTGAACTTGAACTCCTGGCCTCAAGTCGTCTGCTGCCTCAGCCTCCCAGAGTTCTGGAATTACAGGTGTGAGCCACCGTGTCAGGATAATTCACTTAATTGTTCCAGACACACATAGAGGTTTTTTGGTAACTGACTGGCATATCAGTTATCAAGTTTACATTAATTAATTTCTGTCACACTAGCCGCATTTCCAGTCATCATATGTGGCTTCTGTATTGGACAGCGTAGTGTAATCTTTCTAGAGCCCCAGGCAGGTGTACCGTACTTAGTATTATTCAGCGGCTGATGCTGGCCTGCAGAATAAAATGCCAGCACTTCCTGACCTCCCTGATCTAGCCTCTACCCTCTCTTAGCCTTAGTGTTCCAGCAGTGCCAGACTCAGTACAGTGACTGTGACTGCTATACTGGATGCTCTTACTCTGCATGCGTTCACTCGGCCTGATTAGCCCACACAGCTTTCTGGAGTCAATGTAAGCATCTCTCTTGCCTCCAGGAAGTGCTTCTTTGGCACCCATAGTTATTGGACCTCTTCCTCTGTCTCTCTTTCATTATTAAACTATGAGCTCTGTTTTTTTCCGTCTTTCCAACCTACACCTTGAATATATAGTGTAAATGTTGAACACGAACTCTTTGTTGGTGGTGGTGATTGTGATGGAATGGTCCTTCATGGGTGGGAACACCACCAGCAAAGGCCTAAGCTGGACATTGTGTGTTAGCAATGATCTAGAAGAGCAGCTCAGGTGGAGTAGGCAGTTCAGGGAAGCAATAATAACAGCTTACATTTAAAGGATGCATCTCCAGTGCCAGGCTTACTTAGCACTTAATATGAATTTTCATTCTATAAAAAGACAGCCATATGATGAATACTAGCCACATTTTAGAGATGAGAAGCTGAGGAAGTATGGAGGGGTTAACTTACTTGCCCAGGGTCACACAGCTAATAAGTGGTATACCCAGGATTCAAATTAGAACAACCTGATTTCACAGCTACTGTCAGTACTTCCCAATGCAAGTAAAATAGGGTCAAGTCATGTTGGGCTAAGGAGAATTTCATCTTGAGGCCATTAGAGATTTTTAAAGCAGGGAAATGACATGAAATGAGGATTTTAGGACTATTAATTTGGTAGTATATTGATTTGGATGCATCAGTGTGAGGAAAGATGAAAAAGGAGACCAGTTAGAAAGCTGTTGTAAATAAACACGTAATGGTTAGTGGCTTGAGTGTTTGAGGCTCCAGTTGGGAGGTTTTAATATCGTTAATGTCCTGTTCAGAATAGAATCCCAGAACAGGATTTGCTCTTTTATCCTTATGAAGTAGGTACTATTGTTGTCATCATTTCACAATAAGGAAAAGGAAATGTAGAGAGTAAAAAACTTCAAGTTTATAAGCTTGTAAGTGGAAAGGCCAGGACTTATATATTTATTATAAATATATATATAATATGAGCATTTTAAAAATTGGGATTATATTCTATATATGGTTTTATGACTTTTTCTCTTTTTTTTTTGACATGGAGTGTCGCTGTCGCCCAGGCTGGAGTGCAATGAATGGTGTGATCTCCGCTCACTGCAACCTCCTCCTCCCAGGTTCAAGTGATTCTCTTGCCTCAGCCCCCTAAGTAGCTGAGACTACAGGCATGTGCCACTACGCCTGGCTAATTTTGTATTTTTAGTAGAAATGAGATTTCACCCTTTTGGCTAGGTGGGTCTCGAACTTTTGACCTCAGCTGATCTGCTTACCTTGGCTTCCCAAAGTGTTCAGATTATAGGTGTGAGCCACCGTGCCTGTCTTATTTTATGACTTTTCCTCTATATTTCTTTATATCCTTCAAACTTCTAGGTGGCGGCTTTTAATGACTGGATTGTATTTTGTCATATAAATGTCCATCCTGGAAGATAAATTATATTACATTTGTAATCATACTACAATTCATGTGATAAGCCTGCTTGTCATAGGTCTGTATTGCTGCTTCTGATTTTCGTAGCCTGTATTACTGGAGCCTAATTGCTAATTCAAAGGACATGCACAACAAAGCATTTGATGCATACTACCAAATTGTTCTCCAGAATATTCTCCCCTGCCCCCCAGAGTGTTTCAAGGATCCATTTCCCTTGTACTGGGATTCCAGTACTGGGATTTTTATTTTAAAAAATCTTTACTCATCTACTGGGTGAAAATATATTTAAGTCTTATAATCTTTGTATTCAGTATGGACTTAGTCTGTTGAGTGAAAACCCATATTGACTGTTTAGTTCTGTAGTTTTTTCCTCCCTTATTGGCAAGCTTTTAGAATTAGGCTCCTTTTAGAATTTTCAACTTCTAATCAAACTGACCTCCTAAGAAAACTGTGTAACTGAGCATGTTGAGATAGAGTATAAGTGAGTCTCTCCTATGGATAAAAGGCACGAAAATCATAGCTCTTTGCTATTTTGTTGCTTTGGAGGTTTCGTGTGCCTGATGAGGATAGTTTTATTTCCAGGTTTTTGGCTGTGGATCGGAGTTGAAATAATGACATAAGTAAGTAGATGATTGAGATGGTACACGTTATGTTGTATTCTTTAACCTTCTTTGTCTGCATATTTAGCTTTATTAACACTAGATTATGAGCTCTGTGAGGGTATCACACATTCTATTCAGTGTTGAAAAACTGTTTATTGGTGTAGTCACTGTGAAAAAAATAACCCTTGTTTGTCGAGTAATTTTGGCCCAGTAAAATTGAATGTAAATCAAATCTCATTTAATACTTTCTAAAAGGCAGAATCCAGTGTTTTATTGTACAAACAACTTTGCAAGCCTTTATTATAAATTTATTGAGTGCCTAATATTATTTAGCTCCTTAAATTATCACCTAGTTTGGAGAATACTGCAGATATGTGAAAGATATATTGTGTGTAAGATTTTGCAGTGGAGTTTAGATGCTGTGGAGATTGAAAAAAACAAGAAAGCCCCATACTGGGAATGCTGGTCAATCTGGGCCTTAAAAGAAGTTATCTACTGAGGTCTAAGGCTCTTCCAGGCTGGGGAAACAGCTCAGCAGAAGTCTAGAACCAGGACTGAGAAAGGTAAAGATGGGAAGAAGACCGCCAACTGAAACGGAATTTGTTTTAGTGAGAAACTAGGCTTGATATTAAAGTCAGCCAGTTAGGGTTAGAAGGAGTGGGAGGGGGTTTGAAAACCTGCCTGAGGAGTTTAAATTTAATCTGATTCCTAGCGTGAATTCTAAATCAGGAGGCAGTTTTTAAACTAGCAGTTGCTCTTCACTTGCTTATAGTCATCTTTTGTGGGTTCAAACCCAGATCTTCTGATTCTACAAAGAAAATAGATTTGTGTAGAAGCTTTGCAGAAATGCAGTTAAATAAGTCTTGGTAATAGAAAGTGTCTCATAATCAGGGTTGGAAGAACTTGAGGCAATCAGCCAAGATGTCTGAGCTCCAAGGTTTCATTTGTTTAATGAGCACAAACTAGATTATCTTGGAAGTTCCTTCCAGATCTAAAAATTCAGTGATTGGATTTAAACAGAGGTTGTGCAAGGTGAGAAGTAGGAGGAGGAGTCAAAAATGACACTTGTCTAGACAAGTGTTGAAACTTGGAAAATGGTGGCACTATTAGCTAAAATGAGGAAGTTAGAAAGGGAAGCAGCCTTTTCTTTTTTGTTTGTTTTGAATACGTTATGTTCTCTGGGGAGGATATGATTAGTTTGGTTTTAGGCAAATGGAATGATCCTATAGGCAGCTAAAAATACAGGAATTAAGCCTAGCTCGGTGGTTAGGGTTGGAAGTGTAGTTGGGGGAGTCATCAGCCAAGAGGGATGCTTTGAACTTGTGAATGCTGATGAGCATGTAGAGGCCGCAAAAAGAGTGCTGAGAAACATTGGGATCCAGTGGAGGAAGACAAGGAGAAAACTAGTAAAAAACTAGAACAGCAAAATGTCACAGAGACAAAGGAAGTGAGAGTTTTAAGAAAATAGATGTAATGGGCCGTAGTGTCAAGTGCACCGGACAAGTTAAATTCACTCCTGACTTCGACCTGCAGTGTCATTGGTGGAATTGTTGAAGCAGCAGCAAGTTAGGGTCAAAACTGTATATAATTGTAGGTAACTGAGTAAAGACTATGTTTCCTTCTCACAAGAGTAATTACAAAAGAAGTCACAGTGTGGTTGAATTTGGAAATGGCAGTAAAGTCAGTGAAAGGTGTGTGTTTCCTTTTAAATTCAAACGATGTGAATGTGCAAGTCAAGCAATAAGAAGAGCTCCTCTCTTTCCGGAGAGATTGGTGATGCTACCAGGTTTGTGGGGTATGGGGCAGGAACCTGAGGAGAGTGAGGAGTGGGAGCCTGATGTGGTTGCAGAGGCTTGCTCAATCTGAGTTTTTCATGTTTCCTTGCTAGAATGGAAACTTTCTACCTTGACTAGCCTCTTTTACTGTATTGATGAAATGGGGATCCCTCAGTAAAGGGACCTGCAGAGTGAATGCTTTCCCAGATACAGGAGTTGTGGCAGATTGTATTTTTCCAGCAACGGCTACACCAATAAATGTTCTGTCCTGTTTGCTTTTCTTAAATTGTGAAGCTGGCATTCTTTTGTCAAACTGGAGTTTGTATTCCCTTCCTTTGAACGTGGGCAGACTTTTATAAACTGCTTTGACTAACAGATTGAAGCAGAAGTACACTGCTTGACTCCTGAAACTTAAGTCATAAAAGATAACCAGTATATCTTCCATCTGCATCTTTCATCTTGGGACACAAGTGTAGGCTACCCTGAGCTAACATATAAGAAGTCCAGTTACGTGGAAGCCGCTCGGTTAGCATGCGTGAAGGGAGACTGCTGAGAGAGAGAGAGATGTGATGCCTTTACAGCCCCAGCCTGTTTAATCTTCTCAGCTGAGGTCCTAGACATTATGGAACAGGGACAAGTCAGCTCTGCTATGTCCAATTCCTGATCTGCAGACTCCATGACATAATAAAAGGTTGTTTTACACCACTAAATTTTGGGGTCATTGTTAAACAACCACGATAACTGGAACAGATGCCAATTCAGAGTCTGCCAACATGGGCAAAGAAGAAAGGAGAAATCAAAAGGATGAAGCGGGAGGCCAAGGCAGGAGAATCACTTGAGGCCAGGAGTTTGAGATCAGCCTGGGCAGCAGTGAGACCCTGTCTCTACAATAAATAAAAAAAATTAGCTGGGCATGGTGGTATGCACCTGTAGTCTTAGTGACTTGGGAGGCTGAGATGGGAGAATCCTTTGAGCCCAGCAGTTCGAGATTGCAGTGAGCCATGATCGCACTGCGGCACTCCAGCCTGGGTGACAGAGTGAGACCCTGTCTCAACCACAACAACAGAAAGGATGATGGAGGTTGTGGCTACAGATATGCAATTTGTTGGTACAACTGAATGACAAATACTGGGAAACAAAGTTCCCTAATGGCTGAGATACTCTTTCTTCTCATTTTACTGGGCAAACTTGGTTAGATCCAAGTAAGAAAACTTTGTGATTTTTTTTGACATCTGGATGTATTACTTGTAGCCCTAGAGGTTAGTTTGGTGGTGTACCAGATTGGGAGGTTGTATGGAAGAGGCTCAACTGTCATTGACGAGATCAATGTTAGATTAACTTCAAAAATAAATGAGGTTGATTCTGCCAGCATCAGCTTTTTATTTATGAAGAATGGAGGAATCGGCTGGGTGTGGTGGCTCACGCCTGTAATCTCAGCACTTTGGGAGGCCGAGGCGGGCAGATAACCTGAGGTCGGCAGTTCGAAACCAACCTGACAAATCTCTACTAAAAATACAAAATTAGCCGGGCATGGCGGTGCATGCCTATAATCCCAGCTACTTTGGAGACTGAGGCAGGAGAATCGCTTTAACCCGGGAGGCAGAGGTTGCAGTGAGCCAAGATTGCACCATTACACTCCAGCCTGGGCAACAAGAAGGAAACTCCATCTAAAAAAAAAAAAAGAATGGAAGAATCTGGATGCTTGGATGACTTTATTTTGTTTTTCCCAAAAGATACATTCTTCAAAGATATGGGCAGTGTTTCCATTTTTGACAGCCACTTACTGGGAAAGCTCTGCATTGCAAGTGGTCCTATGGGCATTGTGGTGAATTGCTGTGAAGAGCCAGCATTTTGGTGTCTGTAGGGAGTTTAGTCCATGAGAAGATGACAAGTCCCATGATTTGGATGGGCTGTTTTGTAGACAGCAAGGGGAAAAGCCACATCCCTAGTATTGCCAGCACTGGCTCTTGATATCCACGAAATGCTACCTGTATCAGACAAAACTAATTTGGAAAGCATGTGTGGCGGATAGCGCAAGATTCACTTGATGTGTGGGGATAGCCATCTTTCTCCTTTAAGAATTTGAAAAAGGCTTCTCTGGGTCAGCAGCTATAACTGTAATTCCTAGGAAAGTCATTAGCAAGTTTGCAGTGAAGTGATGTGCTAGACATGATTCTCCAAGCTGTGGATGAGCAGATTGTTATTTACCAAGAAGTTTGCTAAGCTTAAGAACTCTGAAAATTCAAGATATACCTGCCCCCTCATGGAAGGTTCTGGATATCAGACTTCAGTTTTTCTCATTATATAGTTGGAAGACAAACCTGAAAATAGCTAAATCAGACATAAAGATAAAGGATAAAGAAGCACTACCTGTGATTGTCCCCTTTCTGGACACAGACAAAAACGGATCTCTGTTGCCTGAGCAGTCGGCAGCCATAGCAGCTCACTCAGCGGGAAGTGCTCCTCAGAATGAAGCGTTCCTCACAGAGTGAAGTGCTCACATGGGCTAGCTGTGTAGAACAGACAACAATGGTGGGTGGGCATTTGTGGGTCATGCCTCACTAGCCAACTGATACGGAAACACTCCTTTGCCTTTCCTGAGAAAGAAATGTGAAATCAAGTAGATGGGCACTTCTCTTGTAAAAACCCTCCCAGATCTCAGATAGGTGACATTATATGCTACTGTTTTATGAATTGATTTACTTGGAATGCCAAGTAATCTTCAGTTTTTAGTTGCAAGTACTTACAAATGGTTCTAAATTGAAAGAGTTGTCTCCCTGGTTAGATTTGTACATTATTAGGTGTGTCTTGTGGCTCTTGAAGCTGTTTAGAAATCTCAAGTGCTTTAGAAAATTCCGGTTACCATTAATGGTTTGTTTCCAAATAAGACTTGTGACCAACATTATTTTTCTACTCCCTGTTCATGCCTTCTTTTTCAGGCTGTTGCTGAGCTGAAATGATATAGGAAGAACAGTTTGGAGGTTTTACACTTAGACCCCTTTGCTTGCTATTAAGATGGGATTCCTTGATATACTGCAGATTCTGGCTTTCAATATCCAAGCCATCGCTGGCAGTTTCCACCTTTGTGATCCCATAAAACATCCATCTTAAAAATGCAAAATAACAACTCCTTTACCTTTGTTATGTCTGTGTTACTAAAGGAAAACTAAACATGAATCCTCTTTTTAAAAATAAGAGCTTTAGAATGGAATAAGCCAAGTCACTGGTCAGGCCTGTGGGGTGCTGAGCATTATTCTGCAATTGCTTTGTAGCATTTTTCTAATTCCTGCCATTTCTTTCATTCCTTCCTCAGGACATGCTTTATTTCTTGGGTGCTTAAGGATTTCTTGGCTTCATACTCAGTGCTACTAGAATCTACCCCTACGTACTCCCGACTCCAGTCTGACTATCAGTGTCTTAAGACATTGTAGTTCTCAAAGTGTGGCCTGTAGATCACAGGGGATCCCCAAGATCCTTTCATAGAAGGATCTATCAGCTCAAAACTCTTTTCATGATAATATTCAGATAAGTATCTTTTTCCCTGTGTTGACATTTGCACTGATGGTGCGTGCCAAAGCTGTGATGGATAAAACTCCTGGTGCCTTAGCAAAATCAAAGCAGTGGTGCCATGCCGTATTTTCTGTGGTATTCCTCTTCACCTTGTACTGACAAAAAAAAAAGAAAGAAAGAAAAAAGACATATTTCCTTAAGAATATTCTTCATGAAGCTGGGTGCTGTGGCGCCTGTAATCCTAGCACTTAGGGAGGCTGAGGTGGGTGGATCACTTGAGGTTAGACGTTTGAGACCAGCCTGGCCAATATGGTGAAACGCTGTTTCTACTAAAAATACAAAAATTAGCTAAGCGTAGTGGCGCACACCTGTAATTTCAGCTACTCAGGAGGCCAAGGCAGGAGAGAATTGTTTGAATCTGGGAGGCAGAGGTTGCAGTGAGCCTAGATCGCACCACTGCACTCCAGCTTGGGTGATGGAGTGAGATTCCGTCCCCCCACCAAAAAAAAAAAAACATTCTTCATGAAACAGTAAAAATTATTACTTTTATAAAATCTTGACCCTCAAGTATAGTTTTCTTCATTTTTTAAAAGTTATAATTTACCTACAATAAAAAGCAACCTTTTGGGTAAACACTTGTATGAAACTGACAGATTCATGTAGTTGTGTGATCATCACTTCCACCAGTGAGATATAGCACAGACCCATCTCCCCAAAATGTTTCTCTGTATGCCTACTGGTTCTTCCCCCTTGCCCAGCACCTGGCAAACCCTGATCTGTTTACCGTTTCTGTAATTTTGCCCTTTCCAGAATGTTATGTCAGTGAAATCGTATAGCACATGGCCTTCTGAATCTAGCTTTTTTCACTTAGCATAATACATTTGAGATTTGTCTATGTTGTTGAATGTAGTTGTAGTTTGTTACTTTCTATTGCTGAATAGTATTCTGTTATACATGTATACTACAGTTTATCCACTCATTAGTTGAGGGACATGTGGGTTGTTTACAGTTTTTGGCTGTTATGAATAAAGCTGCAGTAAAAATGTGCAGGCTGTGTGAACACAAGTTTTCACTTAGGAGTGGGACTTTTGGGTCATATGGTAAATATATGTTGAAGAAACAACCAAACTGTCTTCCATATGGCTGTATATTGTGCCTTTCCACCAGTAAGTTAGAAGAGTTCCAGATACTCCACGACCTTTCTAGCACTTTGTATTGTCAGTTTCATTTTATTCCATTCTAAATATGTAGTAGTATCTCATTGAAGATTTAATTTGCATTTCATTAATGATATTAGGCATCTTTTCCTGTGCTATTTGTCAATGTATGTCTTTGGGGAAGTGACTGGTCAAATCTTTTGCCTTTTTTCTGTTTGAAACACAGTCTCGCTCTGTTACCCAGGCTGGAGTGCGGTGGTGCAATCTCAGTTCACTGCAACCTCCGCCACCTGGGTTCAAGCGATTCTTCTGCTTCAGCCTCCCTAGTAGCTGGGATTACAGGCATGCACTACCACACCCGGCTAATTTTGTATTTTTAGTAGAGACGGGGTTTCCTTCATATTGTTCAGGCTGGTCTCGAACTCCTGACCTCAGGTGATCTCCCTGTCTTGGCCTCCCAAAGTGCTGAGATTATAGGCGTGAACCACCACACCTGGCCCGAAACTTTTTAAGTACCAACAAGATGCTTGAAAGAAATGCTCGTCAGAGCATTTTGGATTTTCAGATTGGGGTGCTCAATTGGTAAGTATAATGCAAATATTCTAAATGTGAAAAAATCCCAAACATTTCTGGTCTCAAGCATTTTGGATAATGGAATCTCAGTCTGTACAAGATTGACCAATGGATTATAATGTAAGGGAAACAAAGCTCCCTAATGACTAAGATACTCCTTCCCATTTTATGTGGTAAACCAAGAAAAACAAGAACATTATTATTGTAAAATAAGAAAATCAAAAAAGTTCTTTAATACAGTCTTAGGATCCACATTGCAGCTAACCTTTAACAGCCAGTTGTCAAGTTTTGGTATACTATAAAAAAAGGAATACCCACAGTTGTCTGAAAAGACTATTAAAATTCTCTTCCCTTTTCCAAGTATTATCTGTATGAGGCTGGATTCTCATCATAGGCTTCTACCAAAATGTGTATCCACAGGCTGATGGTAGAAGTGGATATGGGAATCCACATGTATTAAAGAAATTTGCAAAAATGTAAAGCAATGTCATTCTTCTCACTACATTTTTTTTGTTGTTTTAGAATTTTTAAAATCATTGTTAGCATGTAAGCTCACATTTTAAAATTGGCAAATATTCTTTAAATGTCTGTTTGAATTCCTAATATAGTAAATGGCATTAGATATATAATACACATCACTCTAAGCTCTTTGAGGTCTTCAGTAATTTTGAAGAGTGCAAAGGAGTCTCCTGAGACCAAAAAAGTTCATAGGTTGCTACTTAGAATATAATTCCAGCATCAAAATTGTGTACTAGTAATGGAGAACAAACCTAAACCATAGCCCAAGGCTGCTTGGTTTGAGGCTGCTAGTTCTCAAAAAGGAATTCATATTTGCTTTACAGAATCGATAATTTTATATTCTTTAAAATAACATGTCTTCACAGATACCTCTTTAACTCTGTCTTCTATTATCACAGACATTACTCAGTACTTAGAAATAAACCAATGCAATGAGACCTCCATCTCTGTGGGTTCCAAATCTGTGGATTCAGCCAACTCAGGATTGAAAATATTCAGGAAAAAAAAAAAGAATGATTGCACCTGTACTGAACATGTACAGACTTTTTTTTTCTTATTCCCTAAACAATACAGTATAACAGCAATTTACATAGCATTTAAATTACATTAGATATTATAAATCTAGAGATGATTTAAAGTATGTAGGAGGATGTGTGTAGGTTATATGCAAATACTGTGCCACTTTATATACGGACTTGAGCATCTGCAGATTTGGTATCCTGTGGGGGTCCTGGAACCAATCCTCCAAGGATACCAAAGGATGACTGACTTTGCATTAAGGAATGATACATAGCTCTTTCTCCACTAAATCGCCCAGATCTCATAAATGGTAAAGGAAGTAGATTTGTACCTCACTTAATTCTTCCCCCTTTTATCTTAAATATGGTTTCTCATTAGCACTGAAAGTCTAAAGGCTGCCATGAAAGGAACAATGAGGTGACTTGCCTAAGCCATAAACTGGACTATGTGAACCGACGTTGGTCGATTTCTTATTGTCCATATAGCTTGCTGACTTACTCAGCCTGCGTGCAGTAGCTGTATTCTCTCCTTAACATTCAGCCTCTTAGCTCTCATCAATATGCCATAGACCTAAATATTGTAAGGTGCTTTTCTTCATTTTTGTTGGTGCTTTCTTTTTTCCAGTACTTGAAACTTCAGAGGGTATAGGATGCGTGCGAATTCTGTCTTAAAGCCATAGACAACAAACACCCTGATCAGCTAGAACACGTTTTTGTGGTCTTTGTTCCAGAAGAAATCATAGAAGGATCAAAACAGTTCTTTTAGTTTGGGAGCAGTGGGATTATCAGCTTTGTACATGAGAGACCATGTAATTATAAAATGACTCCTTTTCGACTTTTATATGTGGTAATTAGATTATAACATTTAAATGGTGGATATTGGCCCAGTGGTGGGGGTAAAAGTTCTTAAAATCTTGTGACTATATCTAATCTAAAAGCATGCTAAATCATAGCACTTAATGGCCTTCTCTCCTTCTCTAAACAAGATAAACACTAACCTGGCTGGGTGCGGTGGCTCATGCCTGTAATCCTAGCACTTTGGGAGGCTGAAGCAGGTGGATCACCTGAGGTCAGGAGTTCAAGACCAGCCTGGCCAACATGACGAAATCCCCTCTCTACCAAAAATACAAAAATTAGCCAGGCGTGGTGGCGGGCATCTGTAATGCCAGCTGCTTGGGAGGCTAAGGCATGAGAGTCACTTGAACCCGGAATGGTGGCAGTGGGATGCTGGGGAGGTTGCAGTGAACCGAGATCACAGAATTTCACTCCAGCCTGGGTGAAAGAGCAAGACTCCATCTCAAAAACAAAACAAAACAAGCAAAAAAAAAAAAAAAACCACTAATCTGTTATATGGTATTGCTTAATTAAGGAAAATAGGCATATTTAAAGCTAATAATGTTTGGAAATCTGATGAGATTTTGGGTTTAAAAATTTCTCGGATTAAAATACTTAACCTATAATAAAACAGTAGCTATATAAGAGTAACCCTCCCTCCAGCATTCTCTTTTCTCCCACGCCAAGAAAAGAAAGGCTATATTAGGACTTATTCTTCTGAGTATAAATTATTAATACTATCACACCAAGTGGAAGCATGTGGGACTGCTCATTGCCCCTTAGTTAATTTGTAGGATTGCTTCACTATACTTTTATGTATAGTCTGTTCAGAGAAAAAAATTAAATTTGTCCTTCCCTAACAAACTTGATATTGTGGCTGCTTAAATAATGGCTATTGTATTCCAAGCATCAGCTGAGAACATAATACTCAGACTGTGTATCAAAGTTGTGAACTTTGATATTTGTCTGTGAAGAGCCTTCTGTGGGAATGGTGGTTGCTGAGGATGGTGTATGATCATAAATGTTAACCTAAGTCATGCGGTAACTTGTTCATGGAATGTTGTCTGTGATCTCTCCTTTCCCTCATCTTGATTACAGAGAGGTACAGAAAGCAGTCAACACTGCCCAGGGATTGTTTCAGAGATGGACAGAGCTCCTGCAGGACCCCTCCACAGCAACAAGGGAAGAAATCGACTGGACCACCAATGAGCTGAGAAACAACCTCCGGAGCATAGAGTGGGATCTAGAGGACCTTGATGAAACCATCAATATCCTTTTCTGTGGTGTCTGTGCCATTTGGGGTAAATAGACAAATGGACAAGTTTTTCTCCAGTTGTTTCCAATATGTAGATGAAACGTTTTCTTTTATAATCGGTTGATGTTGCTCTTACTTGTACCATGACATGTTTAAAGTATTTGTCCCCGGAAGTTAAGGTAGAGTAGCTGAATTCTTGTGTGTGACAAATCCTGTACTGTACTGTACTGTAAATGTATATATAAAGGCAGCATAGTGTAATGATTAAGACTCTGGACCCTGGAGTCAGATTGCTGGTGTTCAAATCCTGGCTCCACCAATGTAAAAGGTAAAAAAAACCCTTTTTTTCTTTAAGTCTCTGCCCTCCCACTCAACTTGGTATGGTATTTCTGACACTGTTTACTTGGAAATAACATCAGGTCCACAAGTCAAGAGCTCAGTCCCACAAGACTGCCCCCAATTCAGATGCCATTTGCAAGCCCAAGATTGTGACCAGTGCTCCTAACTGACCAGCTATTAATTGCGGTTCCCAGAAACCCCTCGATAGATTGAATTAATTTGATTTGCAAGAACAGCTCACAGAACTCAGGGAAATAGTCTCCTTTGATTTAACCATGTATTGTAAAAGATATTACAAAGGATACAGATGGATGACCAGATGGAAGAGATGCATGCAAGCTTTGGGGACAGAGGTGCAGCACTTCCAGGCTCTCTCCAGGTGCCTCCAGGAACCTCCACACCTGCAGCTATCTGGAAGCTTCCTGAACTGTCGTTTTGGGTGTTTGTGGAGGCATCATTACATAGGCATGATTGATTGCATTAATTGGTCCATTGGTGATCAACTCAGCCTTCAGTCCCTTTCCCCTAGGTGGTAGGGGTTGAAAGTTTCTGTTTAATCACGTAGTTGGTTACTCTGGGCACCAGCCCCTCATCCTAAGGCTATCTAGGAACCCCCAGCCGTCAGTCATGCCATTAACATACAAAACATACTCATCACTCTGAAGATTCCAAGGGATTTAGGAGCTGTGTGCCAGAAATGAGGGCAGAGACCAAATTTGTATTTGTTATATTACAGTATCGCAACCAGTTACCATGTGACTTGGGCTCATCACTTAACCTCCTGTGCTTCAGTTTTCTCTTTAGTGGAAAGTTAGGATAACAAGAGTATGTTGCTTATAGAATTATTGGGATTATACGGTAAAGAGTTTAAATGGCACCTGGCACACAGCTTCTGTAATAGTGTTAGCGGTCATTATTATGTAGAGATACATACAGGCCAATGTTATATGTTGGTAATTAGAGATCAAAAGAAAATCTTTTTGTAGATTGTCTTCCGGTTTAAGAAATGTGTTACAGTGCTGCTATCCATTGAAGAGGCATCTTGTACCATGAAACTGCATTTAGTAAAAGCAGATCTGTTCTGCTAATTCATTGTATTGATGAATTAGCAGTCCACTGTAAGTCCACTGATATGACTGATGCACTAGAGAACTGTAAAAACTTCATTATATAGGCTTTTTTTTTCAACTGGAAATCCCATTTAACTAAAACTTTAGATGGACAATATGCCACTTGCATACTCTGAGTTCTGTTTTGTTTTTTCCCTAAGTGAGATAAAACATCAAGGAAACCAGCTTTTGTCAGCATCACTCTATAGTTAGCACAGGTTTGTATGCAGTTGATATGTGGAGTAAATAATTTTTGTTATTCATGATGTTGCCGGGTACTTTTTAAATTATTAAAAGGCACGAATGTTCTCTAAAATTAGTGGAAAATATGTGAGGGGGCAGGATCAAAAGCACAGTTACAGGGAGATAATTCTTCCCTTGAGACAGGAGGGAAGGAAAAAAGGTTAGGGGAGCTAGAGAAAATGTGAGATTAAAAAAACAAAAGTTTTAATAGATACTTATCATTCATCCAGCAAATGTTTATTGAGTATAATATGTGCCAGGCATTTTGTTGGTTACTGAGATGAGATTAATAAACAGTATACCAGCCCTCACGGAACTTTGGGTGGATGATAATCAAATAATAACACAGATAACTGCAGACTATGCAAGAGAAGTATAGAGAGCTATGTGAGTGTCTGACATGGCTTGTTCGACCATGCTAGTGGGTAAAGGAATGAGGGCAGCTTCTCTGAAGAAGGCCTAATCTCTAGATTAAGACATAGGGTTAGTATCTTGGCATAATGGAAAGTGGTTTGGCATGGCAGGAGAAAAAGATTTGCAAAAGTTGTCTTAGTAAAAGTGATCAGGAGTTAAAAAAGGATAGACACAAGTGTTAGCAAACAGAAGAGCTCAGCTCAGCTGTGGTCAGATAGCCTCAAGGGTTTGTAGTGAAGCCTCAGCAGGAGCTGTGCTTCCTAACCTGACCAATCATCTCTGTCTTGGGGTGGAAGTATCCTCCCTCCTATGGCTGTGGGCAGAGGAAGTTTGAGAATGATTGGTGTCTGGTTGACTATGTTTTCAGAAAGTTTGAGCCAGATTTTATTTGTTTACATGTGAGAGATTCAGTGATTTAACAGGATGTTGTCAGACTTTGATGATGAAATCGTTTTACCTTGACTTTTTGACCTACGCATAGTTGAAGCAAATCCTAGAAAATTTAACCTCGATGCAACTGAATTGAGTATAAGAAAAGCCTTCATTACAAGTACCCGGCAAGTTGTCAGGGTAAGGAATATGATCTTACTGTGTTGTCTGTATAAGAAATAGCCAGACTTCTTAGAACTCTTTTCCTTAATTGTAGACTAATAGGTTACCTCTCAAATCACTTTTAAAATATGAACTAAATACCAGTTTCCTCACAAATAATTTTTCTGATTGGCTGGGCATGGTGGCTAGCACCTGGAATACTAGCACTTTGGGAGGCAGAGGTGGGATGGATCACTTGAGTCCAGGAGTTTGAGACCAGCCTGGGCAACATGACAAAACCCTGTTTCTACAAAAAGTAGAAAAATTAGCTGGGCATGGTAGTGTGTGCCTGGAGTTTCAACTACATAGGAGGCCGAGATGGGAGGATCAGGTTGAGGTTGAGAGCTATGATCATATCACTGCACTCTCAAAAAAAAAAAAAAAAAAATTCATGACTGAAGAAAATGAAATCTGTTTTTGTCTTTCTTCCTTTATTTGACATGGTCTCACTGTGTTGCCCCTGCTGAAGTGCGGTGGCACAGTCTTGGCTGACTGCAGTCTCCACCTCCCAGGCTCAAGTGATTTTCCTGCCTCAGCCTCCCAAGTAGCTAGGACTACAGGTGTGCACACCCACACCAGACGAATTTTTCATAGAGACAGCATTTTGACATGATGCTCAGACTGGTCTGGAACTCGTAAACTCAAGCAGTTCGGCTGCCTCAGCCTCTCAAAGTGCTGGGATTACAGGCATGAGCCGCCATGCCCAGCCTGTCAGGCTTATTTCCAAGAGCAAAAATGAAACAATAATCACTGGTTTTTGGGCAGGGTACTTTAATGGTGTCATCCTGAATGATTAAACCCTTGTCAATACCTCTAGTTTCTTCAAGCTAGTTATCGTTCTCTCTTTATTTCTTCGTGTACTCTATTTCTTGATGAACAAAACTATTACTATTGTAGAAACCATTTGGTTGTTTTGATTGATTGGTAATCACTTTGCATTGTTGAAGAGTGACTCTTACTGGGTTTGGATAGCAGCTTCTTCCACCATCTGAATTCCTTCTGGAACTCTTGCAACCCCTGTTACTGACATTTCCATATGTAACTACTTGACAGCCATTCCAGCGTTATGCAGAGCAAACAAGCATCTATCAGAGTAAAAAACTGATCCAAGTGAAATCTTTAGTCCTAAGTTATTTAGAATAATACGTATTATTAAAGAATCTAAGAAAAAACATTAAGTACAATCTTATGTCATTAAAATGTTTCATATTTTGAAACTATATGGCTAAGCCATTTGATTAGCATAACTAGATGTAAGAGAACCAGCTGTCTTTAACATATGTACTAGAAAGCAGCTTCCTTGAATAAAAAGACTTGGGATCATACCAGTGCTAACATATGGCTTTTTAAGAGTCATCTTAGGCAGGAACCTTAGTATGTGTTTGCCAAAGCCTTTATATCATGTGGTTTCCTTCTGAAATTATTTCAAATGGTAGATTATCAAGGAACTTTATATATTGTTGTTTGTTGTTTTATTCATTAGTTGCCTTTCTCTATACATATATGTAAATTGTTTATAAATTAACCCACATTTTAATGAGGAAGAAACCTTTCTGGACCTCAGATGTCCCATCCACAGTGAGTGTTTGGATTAGACACTTAATTTCTAGCCAGTTCAAAATACTGTCCTGATGAGGAAGCCTTGTGGTTAGGTGACATATTTTTTGTAAGATAAATAAATCTCCATTATTTTTTATAAGCTTTTTTTTTTTTTGTAGTAGGTTTTTTGAATGACACTCCTATAGACTTTAACATTTAAGTGGGGCTCTGCAGTGAAGCATATGTCCTTAACCTTAATCATTACATTTATTCTTTCTGCAAGATAGACTTTCGAAGTTTGCAACTTGAAATCCAAAGGTCCATATATTGAAAATTAAGTTTGTTGATATAATGGAAAGAAGAATCCAGTTTATTTTCTAATATCTGAAAAGCTTTTTAAAGTATATTCTTAGAGGTTGATATGGTTTAGCTGTTTCCCCACCCAAAACCTCATCTTGAATTGTAATCCCCATAATCCCCATGTGTCAAAGGAGAGACCAGGTAAAGGTAATTGAATGAATCATGGGGAGGCATTTTCCCCCATGCTGTTCCCATGATAGTAAGGGAGTCTCATGAGATCTGATGATTCTATAAGGGGCTCTTCCCACTTTGCTCTGTCACTCTTTTCCCTGCCGCCTTGTGAAGAAGTTGCCTTGCTTCCCCTTCTGTCATGATTATAAGTTTCCTGAGACTTCCCCAGCCATACCAAACTGTGAGTAAATTAAACCTCTTTCCCTTATAAATGACCCAGTCTCAGGCAGTTCTTTATAGCAATGTGAGAACAGACTAATAAGAGATATTCTGAATCAAGTCAGTACTTCAAAATATTACTGTCCTTTTAGAGTTGAGATCTAAACCATACTCAACTATGTGATCCACCTGAATATTTTAGGGCTTTAAATCATTCTTGTTTAAATTTATGACCCGTTTGGGGGAAGCTGTTAGTATGTACCCGTGGTAGGCTAATAGTACCTAACTGAGCTTTTGCTGATCTGATTTTAATAAATTCTAGTTCAGAGTCCTATAGAAGATAAGAAAATAGCAATGGTGCTAACTTGATTAAAAATAAAAACAAAATACACCTTGTGTAATTCCATATTGCCATATTTAGTTAAACAGTGTTCATATGTAGAGATTTCTGGGTTCTGGGTGGAGGAGCTTGACAGAGAGAGATCAGGGAGTTAGCAGATTTGGAAAATGAGATAAAACCAAGTTCAAATTAGGAATTTGTAAAATTTCTGTTAGCTCTTCTGTTACTATTATCAGTGCGCTTTCATTTAACATTGCTCCAAAATTTTGACTGTCTTTCAAACATTGTCTACTTATGCTTTCTCTTTTGTAGGCAGTGATACTCTATGCATTTTGGGTTTTTTTCTCTTTTTTGCTTCAACCTGAAGATATAAATCTCCTGTTTCTTCTTGATTAAAGTCCATTGGTTGTGCCTTTAGTAAGCCTTCCTTATTTAGAGTCTTATGTATGTTTTTCCAAGCATCTTTTAAGTTTGTACAAATTCAGTTTTGCTGGCAGTTTTTAGCAAAGAAACCAAAACATTCAAGTTTTTGTGTAAATAGCTTTCATATTTTTGAGGTGATTGTTTTCACTCTTGTGGAATCACCTATACACACAGATTTCGCATGTGAAATTTTCGTGTTTTAGAAATACGTCCTAGAAGTGACTTTGGTTTTACTTTAGGATCAAAAGGTTTTGCAATGTATGGCAGAACAACAGTGAATAAGGGGTAAGGGAACCTGAGTTCTAGGCTAAGCTGTGACATTAATAAATCTTAACCATGGTAAGTCATTCAGCCTCCGTGGATCTCAGTTTTATCAATGAAATCATCCTCACTAACATTCTCTGACTTTAACTTTAAAAGTTAGAATCAGAACTATTACTCTCTCCAGGAAAAAAAATCCAATCTGTTCCAATGTAAAAATTGTTTACAGTCAATTATAAGTCAAGATGGAAATGGCTTTGGTCAATTAAAAAGGGTGAAGTATCCATGTGTGCACGGATGACCTTGAGATGCAAGAGTTATGAATGGGAAGCACTGGGATTTACAATGTCTCATTCATTCAGCTTGGAAGACGGTGTGAAACGGGAACAGGAGCATAAATAACCAAGACATTTGGTGTTCCTTTCGCAGATTAGCCATATTTTATTGGGACTCACTGATTGACTGCTGGTTCTAAACTTCATGTGTTAGAAAGAGGATGAGTAATTATGTTTTTGGCATGATAGATTGTTATAAAATGTTTAAAACTATTTAGTAACATAGTTTAAGATCCCACATTCTAATATGAAGGTGTTCTGTTTCGTGGTATCTGCTGACTTTTGGCCTGCATGGATAAAGTGCCATCATAGAAGTGAAAGCCAGCTGGGGCGTAGTGGCTCATGCTTGTAACCCCAGCACTTTGGGAGGCTGAGGTAGGCAGATCAGTTGAGGTCAGGAGTTTGAGACCAGCCTGGCCAACACGGAGAAACTCTGTCTCTACTAAAAATACAGAAATTTAGCTGGGTGTGGTGGTGGGCGCCTGTAGTCCCAGCTACTTGGGAGGCTGAGACTGGAGAATCGTTTGAACCCAGAGACGGAGGTTATAATGAACCAAGATTGCACCACTGTACTCCAGCCTGGGAGACAGAGTGAGACTCCGTCTCAAAAAAAAAAAAAAAAAAAAAAAAAAAAAAGTGAAAGCCATAGCTCGTTACCTGAAGTGGTGATCACATAACTGAAAGCCATAGCTCCTTACCTGCAGTGCTGTCACATACAGGATTCCCACCACAAGGCTGTTGGAAGAATCTGCCTCATCAGGGCTAACACCCATGAAAGCACACACATAACCCACGTGGTTTTTATTAAGCATAAAACTTTAAAAACTACAACTTTAAAATATATATATAATATTTTATATAATGTAAGCTAAAAGAAAATTAGAGAAAATTTTCAAGAAGAAAAAGAAAAAGGAACCTAAACTCAATATGTAGAAAAAATATATAATAATATATAAAATATATATTTTATATAATGTAAGCTCAAAGAAAATTAGAGAAATTTTTCAGGAGGAAAAAGCAGAAAAAGGAACCTAAACTCAAAATAATACACAGCACAAGACTTTGTATTTTCTTCATAATTTTCCTCCCAGTGCAGTGCAGTTGTAGTTTTACATAGTTGTGATCTACCATTACACAATCATAGCATTTTATTTTCTTAAGTTAAAAATAATCTGTACTTGGTATTTATAAAATGCAAGTAATTTTGATGTAAAAGGAGAAAAAGGCCTCTTCATTCTCTTTTCACTCCCTAGAAATAATCAATGTCAACAATTTTATTTTTGCAGCCATTTTATAGACATTGAAATACTTAAACTTTTAAAAAGCAGTGGCATGATCTATAATATTTTTCTATGAAAAATTACATTGTGGACATAGTCTTATAATGATACAGAGAAATCTAGAGAAGTGCTGTTCAGTAGTAATAAAATGTGAACCTCTTGGTCATTTTTAATTTTCTAGTTGCCACATTAAAAGAGTAAAAAGTAGGTCAGCTTCATCTATTTTATTTAACCTAATATATCCAAAAGGTGATCATTTAAACATGTAGTCAATATAAGAGATATTGAGAGATTTAAATTTTTAAACTGTTTTTGTAATAAATCCGGCATGTATTTTACACTCTAGCATATCTCAATTCAGATGTGAAATTTTCATTGGAAATACTTAGAGCTGAAAAAGTAGAATCACAAACACAGTTTTTTCCAGACGTACTTAAATTTTTCTAATAACTGAATATCAATTAATTAAAATTTAGTTGCTCAGTTGCACTGACCACGTTAGGTACTCAGTAGCTAGTGGGTTCTGTATTACCCAGGAGCAGATTATCCTTTTTAACAGTTACATACTTTTATTTGGTGGTAATTTTTATTGAGTGCTTACTATACTGTTGGCTACTGTTAATCATGCTTCATGTGTTACCTCTATTAATCCCTGCAATGATCCTAAAAGATATTATCCTAAATGTACAGAAGAACTAGAAACTTAGCACAGCTATGAAAAGCATAACTAAGCCTTAAACCTAGGTCTTTGACATGAAAGATTCTGCTCTTACCCTCTCCTCTAATGTGGCTCTGTTATGATTTATTTAATCATTGACCTACCAGTAGGTATTGTGGTTATTGTTATTGTTGGCAATTGCAAACCCTACTTCAGTGACCATCTTTGTGAGCATAACTTATGTATTTGTTTAAGTAGTAAAAAAAATCAATGAGAATACGCATTTTAAATATTCATAGCCAGTCATGGTGGGTCATGCCTATAATCCCAGCAATTTGGGAGGCCAAGGCAGGAAGATCACTTGCGAATTCAGGAGTTCAAGACCAGCTTGGGCAATATAGTGAGACCCCATCTCTACCAAAAATTAAAAAAAAAAAAAAAAAAATAGGTGTGTGGTGTATTCCTGTAGTCCCAGCTGCTTGGGAGGCTGAGATGGGAGGATTGTTTGAGCCTGGGAGGTTGAGGCTGCAGTAGCTGTGGTGGCACCACTGTACTCTAGCCTGGGCATCAGAGTGAGATCCTGTCTCAAAACAAAAAATTGTTTTCAAAGTATCCTACAAAAAGGTCTTATCAGTTATATTTCTAATAGGGTGTTAGAATACACCTTCACTAAGTGTTATCAGTCTTTTTCATCTTTCTTGGTATAATTGGAGAAGATGTCTCCTAGCTACACTTCTTTGATTACCAGTGGGTAATTGCATCTATTTATGTTTGGTCATTTGTGGGTTTTCTTGTGAATTGTCTGTTCACTGAACTCTCTTCATAAGCACAATGCCTAGTACATAATGCCTAGTACATAATACTGCATTGTGCGGATTGTGCTGCTGTTCCCTTATTTGGAGTTGCTGCTTATTTCTACTGTTTTTCATATTATAAGTAATACTGCACTGCACATCTTTGCGTGTCTTTTTTTGTATATATTTTGTATTATTTCCTTAAAATAAATTCCTGCTAGTGGAATTACTGGGTCAAGGCAGTGAATATTTTGAGACTCATGGTATAGAATGACAAATTTATTTTCAAAGTGTTGGTCTAGTTTACCATCCAACCATTGTTTGGGACCAGTGGTATTTTAAAAAATATATTTATTAAAGTATAACACTACAGAAAAGTGTAGTTAACCTAAATATATAGCTTAATAAATTTATTAACTGAACACAGCCATCTAAACAACCCCCAGAAGCATTGCAGAGTGTTACCAGCACCCCCAGAAGCCTACCTGTGCTCCTTTTCAGCCAATGTCTGTACCTTCCCCTGCACTGACTTCTAACAGCAAAAATACGTTGTACATGTAATGTTGAAAGGCTAACATGTCACCTTTCCGTATATGCATGTTGATATCTTTATTATGCAAGTAATGTGTTCATTATTTAAAAAAAAAAGACTATTATAAAACGCATTGACTATATTTTTATTTTATTTATTTATTTTGTAGAAATGGGGTTTCATTGTGTTGCCCAGGCTGGTCTCGGACTCCTGGCCTCAAGCGATCCACCTGCCTTGGCTTCCCTAAGTACTGGGGCTATAGGCGCAAGCCATAGTGCCCGGCTGAGTATATTTTTAAAAACATGTATTATCTCCCCAGTGGATGTTGCTCTGCATAGTTTTTAATATATATTAAATAAATCAGGCTGTTGGATTGACTATCAGAATGTTATCTTAAACTTTAATTGATAACCAGAAAGGGAATCCTGCAGTTCAGGAGATACTAGTGTAATGGTCAGTCTCTCTTTGAGGCGTCTGGATTTCTGTTGTAAGACAAGGAATGAGGGTGGGGGGGTGCTTGTTAAAAATGTGCCATCAAGAGTCTGACTTCATAGGTTTCAGCGGGGTCTAGGGAACTACACTTAAAAATACTTGTAAAATTTTATTTATTGATACATAATGGTTGTGCATATTTTTAGGATACATGTGACATTTTGATACGTGTGTATAATGCATAATGATCAAATCAAATGATGGTAGTTGGAATATCCATCATTTTAAACATTTTTCTTTATGCTGCAAACATTTGAATTATTCTCTTCTTGCTATTTGGAAATACACAATAGATTATTGTTGAACTTTAGTCAACCTACTGATCTGTTGAACACTAGGTCTTATTTCTTCTTACTGTATTTTTTACCCATTAATCAACTCTCTTCATCCTCCTTTCCCCCTGCACTCTTCCTGGCCTCAGGTAACCAACCACCTATCTATTCTCTGTCTTCATGAAATCCACCTTTTTAGCCCCCACCTATGAGTGAGAACATGCAGTATTTGTCTTCCTGTGCCTGGCTTATTTCACTGAGCGTAGTGACATCCAGGGGAACTGCATCTTTAACAACACTCACATGACTGACTCGGGCACATCATCCTGATGTGAGCTCCATGTGGGCAGGGACCTAGCTAGTATCATTCACCGCTGTATGCCTGGCCACATAGGGGACATCAGTGAGTGTTTGCTAAATGGGTAGATGAGTGGTTTGAAAGTTGAATCAGGTGGGTCTCACTCCCACTTCCTATAGTACTGGGATTGTAAAAGTGGTGGCACTGTCTGATCTACTGTTTACTTGTCATGGGTCTTTAAAAAAGTTTTTAAAAGTCTTATACTTTAATGTTTATGTAAATTATAAAGTATTTTGACAACCTTTTAAAAATTTTTATTGAAGTCATCACATATTCAGTTCAAATCATTCTATAGTATATTGGATAGAGGCTACATAGGTAGAATCACTCATTTAATAAACTGTTTTGCTTCAGATAAAGTAATGGATCTATTTGCTTTTCATTCTATACAAAATTATTTTTGACACGACTCTGGAAATTCACTTTGATGTTAGGGTTAGTCTATACCTTTCATGAATCCAACTCAGAAGTAAAACCTGTTGTACCCCTATTTGAAAGTATTCTTTGGTGTTTAATAATAAATATAGTTTATACTAAAAGCACATAGTTTTTTACATATATTATAAAAAAGATAAAAACCCTTGAACACGTGCGTTTCTGTTTGTACCCCAGGGATGTTCTTTACTAGTGATATGACTTTGAGAAAGTATCATCGTCTTTTTGGGCTAGGTCTCCTCAACCTTAAAATGGAAACAGTACCAGCTTCACAGTGTCTTTGTGAAAATTCATTGATAATGTGTGTACATGTTTAGCACTATTTCTGACCTGTGGTAGGTACCTGGTAAATGTTAATTCCCTTCCTCTTTCCTCCTTAAATTAGTATCCAGGTTACTTGTTTTTAAGGGACCGTCTTTCTTTTTATTTTCTTTTATTTTTGAGACTGAAAATAAAGCCAAGAAATGCTGTCTTCTTGTTTTTAAAAATAATAAATTGTGCGTTTTGCTATTGTATGAAATGTTAACTATAATTTTGTTTAAGGGTATGTTTCATTTGTTTTCATGTTTTCTTTCTCATTAGGACATGAAAGATCAGATGTCAACTTCTTCTGTGCAGGCATTAGCTGAAAGAAAAAATAGACAGGTGAGAAAACATCAGAATGTAATTATCAGTGAGAGAAAGTATACAGTTAGATATTTGAAATTTAAAAATGCTGACCGTCCATGGATCATGTAATCAAGAGGAAGACCTCTGCGTGCAGGCCCTGGTGTGACCATGGGAGATTTTGTGACAGTCCAGGCAGCCTGTCCCAGCACCCTGTCAGCATTTCCCTGCCTCTCTCTCACCTTCTGATCCTTTCCCGTGGGCTCCCGTAGCCCCTTTTGCCTACCCTTACTGTAGCACTTATCACAGAGTACTTTTACTGTTTTCATGTGTTTGTTCTGCACCTGTTGAGCACATTTTGTGTGCCAGGCTCTTTTAAGGGGCTATAATTACTTAACTGTCTTTCTCTCTGCTGGGCCCCAGGCCCCTTGAGAGTGAGGAGAGATCTGTGTCTTGGTTTTTAGTTATTTGTTTGGTGTTTTTTTTTTTTTTTTTTTTTTTGAGCTCTCTAGTAGTTACTACATTGCCTACCCATGGAACACATTAGACATCTAAGGATTGACATTTGATATAAAGACATAGAGGAGCCTTAAATTTGTGTGTTAAATTTCTCTTTAAGTAGTTTTTTAAAATTACATACTTTGGCATATTTATAGAAACTGCTTTCTAATTGTTAAAATACAGTCCTTTTAAAAAATGTAGAATGGTCATCTAGAATTTGGACTTTAATTTAGATTGAAATTTGATTTAGACTTTTTTGGTGGGATAGAATGTTTTTTGCCTGTTGCTAAACTGTTAGGTGATTTTTTGACAGAAGTAGTTTTTTTAAATTCTGTGGATATCCATTTTCCTTAGGAGTAAACAGTATCATAAAAAATGATACTGTTTGTTTTAAACGAATTATCTTAACCTCATTTTATTCAGATCCCAGAAAATTATGAATTGTCCATATAGTAGGCTCTTGAGAAATCTTGCTGTTTTTACTTAACTAGCAATCAATACTTCATAATATAAATCCTTACTTTATACCTGTAGGTGTTTGTCAAGCCGCTTAATTTTGAAAACAAATATTATGAAAGCTTGAAGAAGGGGGAGGGTTCTATAAATATCACCTCACTTAATTTTTCTGTTTCCTTTTCTTGCATTCTATTTTTCAAGTCATTGTTTTGTTTTTGGCTTTATTAATCTCATTTGCCTCCTTTGCTTTCTTTCTGATCAGTACAGCTAGGAAAAGCCACTAGCTGGTCCATTCCATCTGGCTCCCTCTCTCGAAAAAAGCTAGTGAATGGCCTCAAGTTGGCTAGTTTTGGAGTTCTCTTCTCATTTGCACTTGACCTTATAGGAAGTGGAAGTACTTGAAGTAGTTGTGACAGTGAAGTTGGTAACACCTATGCTGTCACCCTTAATTGGAACGTTTTATTCTCTAGATAGTATAGGCAATTATTCACATTGGTATGGGCTAATGTGAATAAAATGGGTATATATATTGCCTGTCCAAGTATGGCTTGGAATTTGGTTTTAGGCCATGAGTGAAATGTCAAGTTGCAAATTTTTAAGGAATGGCCAGGCCAGGGCTTTCTAAGCCTCCAGCAGGCATGGGCCTTGCTGCGTCATGCCGGGCACCAGGTACTGTGCTACTCCCTGCTCTGGCACCCACACACAGGTGCATCTCCCAGTGCTTGGCTCCTCTCTCAATCTTTTTCTCATTATCACAGACCTCTGGGGTCAGACCAATGAACTTTAAGCTACTTTACAATAAAATGTGGATGATTTGCCCTATACTTAGCTCTGCCTAAGTGTAGACCATGGAAAATGTGGGCAAAATAGCCCTGTGACCTCAGGAGCACACAAGGCCCTGGTGATGTCCCAGTTCACTGTCCTTAGGCCAGTGATGCATTATAGCCTTTTTCTGACCCTAAAAAAATTGTCACTAGTTCCTCATGTCTTCCATAGAGGTCCTTAGAGTCTGGATCAGAATGAGCAGGATCTTTTCAGTATTGACAGCCCTAAGACCAGGTCAGGGCAGAGGCACCCACAAAAACCTTTGGATCTGCTTTACACCAGAGACAGTCACCATCCAGACTCTTGACTGGACTGAAGCTCTGGGCTGCTGGAAGCTCTTGTAAGAAGAGCTTCTAATAACTGAGCTTCTTAGAAACTCTGCTAATAACCACCTCAGAATGTAGCACACTGCATCCTGAGCTGCCCTGATCCTGGCCCCTGAAGTCTGGCCATTTGATGGAGTTCACCCCTTGCAGTCTGAGAAGAGGTCAGTGTCAGTATGAAGAAAGATCATGAGGCTGTTAGAAGGGTTTTCAGACAGAACCAAGTAAACAGCCAGGCTTTTAATAGTGCCAGAGATTTTTTTTTTTAAATTACCTGATAGGAAATGGCAACTCTACAAGGAAAGAGTCTTAGTTGCTAGCATCTTCTGGCTCTTGGTGCACGGCTGGTGTGAGCAGTTACTTTGACCCGTCAGAAAGGCTTGTGGGGATCTGTTCAGAACCAACTGTGGAGACTGAGCTCTCACGTTCCTGCCTGGCCTCTTCATGTGAGGAAGACATACCCAACCTTACCCATTTATGGCTGCAGACTTCCCTGAATTCATACTTCAGAAACCCGACCCTGTTGTCTGGGAGCCATGGTGGAAGACTCTGACTTTAGGGCAGCCCTTGCCTAGGTTGCCAAGGTCAGGGATTCCTTGTGGTCATACCTGACTGGGGAAGCAACCCCAGTTGTCATCTGGAAACCCTGAAGGACCCTGGATTCTATTCATGGGTTAAACTTAACAGACATTGGTGGTTCTTAAGCCTTTTGTGTGTGAAGGGCTATGGCTTACCTGCTTGTCGTTCCAGGGAACTCTTCCCTTCCCCCCACCAAAAAACCCTAAAACTTTCCTGGGTCACACTTTTCTTAAAAAAGTACTCTAGATCTTTGGAATCATGTTGACTGGAACCTATGAGTTGCTCAAGTTCCACAGGTACCAGGAAGAGCTCTTTTACAAAAGATTGAGTGCTTTTCAGTTATAACACAGTATCTAGATGGGTGTTTGTTGATTTAGCAGGCATTTATTTGCACTTTAAGGGGACAAAGCCCATTGTGAGGCCTTTTGGGAGAGCTTGAACACAGAGAGGGCCCTTCTGGAATTCCTTAAATTGTACCACACAGACACCAGACTACACCACTACATAAAAGCCTGGCCCAGGGGAAAATAGATGATAAGAAATATGAAAACTCTTTATGTCACTCTTGATGCTTCACTTGTTCAGAGATAGTAACTGTTTCTCCTGACTCCTCCGGTTGTCCTGCTCACACAGGCACTGCTGGGAGACAGTGGCAGCCAGAACTGGAGCACTGGAACAACAGATAAATACGGGCGCCTGGACAGAGAGCTCCAACAAGCCAATTCTCATTTCATTGAGGAGCAGCAGGCACAGCAGCAGGTACCCCAAGGGGGCCCAGGCTTACGACAGGGCAGTGGGAAAAAATAAACCCACCTTAGTTCCTTTGCCAGCCATGGGATCTCATGGCTTAATGACAAGCAGGGGTAAGCCAGAGCGTGTCGTGTAGTTTATTGTGTTTAAATATTTAATGATTGCATGCATGCATAGTTTCAAAATCTTCACAGCATGACTGCTTCAAGAAAACAAAGCTCAGCCAGGCATGGTGGTTTATACCTTTAGTCCTAGCTACTTAGGAGGCTGAGGCCAGAGGATCCCTTAGCCCAGGAGTTCAAAACTACAGTGAGCTTTGATCGTGGCTTTGCACTTTAGCCTGGGTGACAGAACCCTGTCGCTAAAAGCAAAAAACCAAGTGGCCTGGTGCGGTGGCTGACACCTGTAATCCCAGCAGTTTGGGAAGCCAAGGCGGGCAGATTATGAGATCAGGAGATTGATACCATCCTGGCCAACGTGGTGAAACCCCGTGTCTACTAAAATACAAAAAAAAAAAAAAAATTATGCATGGCGGTGTGCACCTGTAGTCCCAGCTACTTGGGAGGCTGAGGCAGGGGAATCACTGGAACTTGGGAGGTAGAGATTGCAGTGAGCCAATATCGTGCCACTGCACTCCAGCCTGGCAACAGTGAGACAACGTCTCAAAAAAAAAAAAAAGAAGAACCAAGCTCAGTTCTCTTAGCAAAATCAGACTTTTGTTCATTTGAGCAAAGGCACTTTCAGAAAGATCTCTCATTTTTTTCATTGAAAATTATTCGTTGGTTTCATTATATATGAAGTTGACTGCTTTTGTGTATGTTAAGGGTAGGAGGAAAATGAAGTTGATTTTGTCTGTTGTTGCCTCTGATGTGTAGCTGTATTAATAAAAGGAAGCTAATGATACTGTGTCTGGGGATTTGAGGAGCATGTATCCATTGAAACTATTGATTATTAAATACAGTGTTTTATGTATACAGATAGCTTCTATGTTCCTTTGTTCTTTACATTAGTATGTCTGCTTAACCAGTTGTCTACTTAAATTGCTATTAAACCCAGCAAAATCTTTTTCTATAGAAAGTGAGAAGAATGCAACACAACTAAGTAAATACTTGTAAGGCAGTAGTTGTCCTTGAGGTAACTTATTGCCATGGGGCATCTTTAGTTTGTCCTTGAAGAGGGAGGAGAGACTGTGTGCCTAGTTTCCCCTGATCCAGAGATTTGCCAGACTCTCTTGTATTTAAGCTGTGGCAGTCTGTTGTGGATTGAGACCTTGATCTTGGCGATGGGCTTCCTCCTCCCAAACATCCCCGTGTCTCAGTGGTCATCTGCACGTGTGCTTTCAGCCATTGTCTGCTCCATTATTGGACGCCAGCCAACCGGAGTAAATCTCTCTTGGTGGTTTCAAGCCCTGCTGACTGTTCACAAGTTGGATCAGCAGGAGATATCAGTAGCTTGACAATCCAGCCCTTTGAGCAGTGTGTTCTCAGAGGCAACGGTCTGGTCCTTTGATTTCTGGGCTTTGCTTCTGAATGTGAATTGTCCAAGTTGGCAAAGAAACTAGCAGCTGCTAGAGTGCTGGGCTTGGAACCAGGTAAGATGGATTTTAATTGCTTATTTCCCATTTCTCTGGCACCAGTTGATCGTGGAACAGCAGGATGAGCAGTTGGAGCTGGTCTCTGGCAGCATCGGGGTGCTGAAGAACATGTCCCAGCGCATCGGAGGGGAGCTGGAGGAACAGGCAGTGTGAGTATTGAGACGCCCCTCTTGCTGCAGTGAAACTAGGGGCAAAACCATCCTACAAGACCCCTAAAAAGCCTGGAAGCTACATGGCTGGTAAAACCAAAAGCTAGTTTATTCATAGCTGCATTTTTAATTATCTTTTGCAGACTAGCCTCCCCAAAAGAAGCAAATCCACTCTGTAAATTTTACTACAGGCTTTAGGCAAAGTTCTTATTTTTTTAAACACCTCCAAAAACAGACACAGATTTCTCTGAGCAGATACTCGAAGTATAGTTATGAATGGGAATGTGAAACAGAGAAGCCTCTATAACCTGTGGTGATTTTTGTTTCAAAGAGGATAGGACATGAGCTGACTTTATCATCCCATGACTCTCCCGCTACATTGAACAAACACTTTTTGCTTTGAATCTTAAATTATTGTAACTTTTTAAAGTTACAAAGTTCACTCCAGTTAACGAAAAATCTTCCCTCTCAAAAAAATAAAAACAAAACGTAACTTCAGTTTGTTTTTCCTTATGAACGATCCCTTTTGCACTCAGAAGTTTGATGGCAAAACCTACATTCTTAAATGCTGCCACAGGATACCTTTATCATTTTATAAATATTTTTCTAGAGAAAAATAATAAAGCAGTTCACCAGGATATTTCAGAAACTTTCCTGTCTCAGTATTATGTTTATTATTACACATTCATTGATTATAAATTCTTAGTGGACACTTGTTCTATACCAGGCCTTCTGGAAGCCTAGAGATATAGAAGGGAGGAGAACAGACAAGACACCCCATCTCTGCCAAAGAGTTTGCCACTTGCTGGGTAGAATGGACATTGTGTAAGTGGTGGGGATGTCATTAGGTCATGGCAGTGGAGTGGGAGGGCCCCCGTGATGGAGCCAGTGCATGCTGCCTGGAGAGCCCTAACTTAGCCCAAGGTCCCTGAGGAAGAGGGGTTTAACTGAAACCTGAAGGATGTGTGGATGCTAGCCAGGTGAGGTGAGAGTTGGGGTGAAGTCATGTGGTGTAGGGAGTGTAGACCAGGAGGAAGGAAGTGCACCCGTGAATATAGAGAGGTGCACACGTGCATGGAGCAGAGAGGTTCCATGTGTATCAAGGCAGAGAACAAAGCAGGGGAGTCCTTGTCAGCATGATAAGGAGGTAGGACTAATGCTCAGTATGATGAGAGACTGGTAGAGGTGAGGTTAGGAGTGATGGTGTGATCAGGTGTGATTTAGATGATGTGCTGCAGTGGAACCAGGTAGGGAGACCAGGTAGGAAGCTAGAGTAGCCAGATCTGTTTCATTTCTACCTAAAATGGGTCTTAACCCTGAAGTTCAGTTTGAGGATGGGAAGGGACTAATGGCCTGAGCTTCTCTGTTGATGAGGCAGCGTGGCTGGGCAGTAGGTAATAGAGCCTGAGGGACTTCCAGTTAAAAATGGCTAATTGACATACCTCTACCTCCACTCCCTCTCTACAGCTCACTAGAGCAATTGTAAAGGGCTTTGTTTTCAAGGGCATGAAACCGCTGGGCATGGTGGTTTACACTTGTATTCCCAAGTGCTAGGGAAGGAGGCTGAGGTGGGAGGATTGCTTGAGCCCAGGAATTAGAGGCCGCAGTGAGCTACGATGGCACCACTGTACTCCAGCCTGGGTAACAGAGGACCCCTTGTCTCTAATAAAATAGAAACAACAGATAATTGGGAAAAACATGGAATTTGGCCTTAGATCTGTGCTATCCAATATAATAGCTACTAGCCACATGTGGCTGTTGAGTAAGTGATATGTGGTCAGTCTTAGTTGAGATGTGCTCCGTGGTTAAATGCATACTGGACTTTGAAGACTTAGTATGGACAAATGTAAAATAGCTTATTAATAACTTTTTTTTTGAGACGGAATCTCACTCTTTCACCAGTCTGGAGTACAGTGGTACAATCTTGGCTCACTGCAACCTCTGTCTCCTGGGTTCCAGTGATTCCCCTGCCTCAGCCTCCTGAGGAACTGGGACTGCAGGTGTGTACCACCACACCCAGCTAATTTTGTATTTTAATAGAGACGAGCTTTCACCATGCTGGTCAGGATGATCTCAGTCTCCTGACCTCGTGGTCTACCTGCCTTGGCCTCTCAAAGTGCTGAGATTATAGGCATGAGCCACTGTGCCTGACCTTGTTAATAATTTTTTATATTACATGTTGAAATGATAGTATTTTGGCTATATTAGGCTAAATACAACAGAATATTAATTTCACCTGTTTCTTTTGAAATTTTTTAAAATATGGCTACTAGAAAATGTAAAATGGCATACGTGACTCATATTTTTGCTGGATGTTACTGAGATAGATTTGGGCTAGCAGCTTGGTTGGTGAGTGTCCATGGAGTGAAGGGCAGATGATGTGCCTGTTTTGTCTTAGTAAGAACAATCATGCCCAGCGCACTAAGGTAGCTCTTGCTTTTCAGTGTTTGGCCCTGCCTGGATAGGCCTGCCAGCTGCAGGGCCACGATGCTTCCAGGATCTAAAATGAGATAAATATGTTTTAATTTGAAAATTTAGGTAAGGGACAAAGGCTTACCTTTATTTAGTTGTCAGCATGGAGTTCATGTAATAGTTAATTTAATGACGAGGTGGTTGCCCCGAATCCTGCGAGGCTGTCAAGTGTCTGATGTGGAGAGATCAAGACCAGCAGTTTCTAGCTGCCATTGATGCTGTCAGACGTAATACAGCCTTTTTAGTGAGATCCTTAGTACTAATTGGTATGTTACATTCTAGCCTCAGAATAATCATTTATAATCAGAAGTTGAAAAGTCTGGACTATTTAGTGATTTTCTAGGCACTCCTGAAAGAGTGTTTTGGTGTTTTCTTTCCCAGCTGCACACTGGGCAGCAAATAGTGTAAGCGTGCTGGAGTCAGTTCTCCTAGTGGCAAATACTGGTTTCTCTGTGAGGACAGATGGGGAGACGCGTGTATGCGTGGGTGCACATACACACTCTCACACACACCCCATCAGGGATGTTAGTCCTGAGGTCTTCTGGGTTTATGATAAAGCACATAGCGCTTTATAGGGGATTATTTTATTAAAGTACATTCCTTAACTCATATTGACATAAAGTGCTTTAGTATATTACCTGGTTCTCACAAAAGCCCTGTGAGGGAAGTTGAGCTGATAGGATTGCCCTGTTTTACAGGTGAGGAAACAGTCCTAAAGAGTTGTAGGGTACACTGTCCAAGGTAGCAGTGTAAACAAGTGGCAAAGCCTGGTTGTCCGCCTCAGATAGCGTTGTTTCTACCACATTGCACTAGCACTGAGTTTGTGTTACTGTTTAGACAGGTCCGCACTGCCTTGTCTGCCTGCAGTTCTGAAATCTAGAAAGCGCTCAAAAAAAAATCTCAATGGTTTCTTTAAATTTGCAGCAAGGTTATGTTACAGAAAAACCTCACCTGAACTGACTCCAACTGTGACTTCTCATAGTTTTCTCTGCAGAAATATTAAGTATCTGATTATGGGGACTGCCCCAGACCCTGCTGGTGGTATTGACTAATACAAAGCATATCTTTACATCTCGAGAATTCCAAAATCAAAATCATATCTTGTCCCAAGGGTTTTGGATAATAGACTAAGGTCCTGAATCCCAGTGTTGCCTCTTTTGTTTGCTGAAATGTAGGCCTAGTCGTGTTAACCCTGTGCAAGTGCACTGCCAAGGCTTTGTGCTTACAGCGACCTTCTGTATCTGCTTCTCTCTAGTATGTTGGAAGATTTCTCTCATGAATTGGAGAGCACTCAGTCCCGGCTGGACAATGTGATGAAGAAACTTGCAAAAGTATCTCACATGACCAGTGGTATGTATGGTGTTTATGCGTTTGTACTTAATTCTAGAACTTTGTCTAGGGGCGTTGTCTCATAGTTATGCCCATGCAAATCCCTTTTATTTTTTTTTTGAGACCGAGTCTCTGTTACCCAGGCTGGAGGGCAGTGGTGCCATCTTAGCTCACTGCAGCCTCCACTGCCTCCTGTATTCAAGTGATTCTCGTGCCTCAGCCTCCCGAGTAGCTGGGATTACAGGTGCATGCCACCACGCCTGGCTAATTTTTGTATATTTAGTAGGGACAGGGTTTCACCTTCTTGGCTAGGCTAGTCTTGAACTCCTGATCTCAGGTGATCCGCCTGCCTCAGCCTCCCAAAGTGCTGGGATTACAGGCATGAGCCATCATGCCTGGCTGATCCTTTAGTTATGGCACATTTTTTTATGACGCCTTAGAATGGAAGACTGGTATGTGCAGTCTTTATCTTCTGCTTGTAGCCTTAACTTGGGAAAAGATCTCTGTGCTCCCCTACCGTGTTCAGTTTTTTTTTTTCCTAGTAGCGTAACTTTCTTTGCAATTACAAAATCTTTATTTTATTGGTTTTTTAAGATTTCCTTGCCAAAATAGGGAACTTACTTAAAACAACAGTTAAGCAAGTTACTGTTTCTCCTAAGCATTCTTTCATTGATAGAAGAACAGCTACTACTTTAGAATAAAATGGCATGCATGGATCTACTTTAAATTGTTATATTTGAATCAATACTGAAATATTCCAGCAGATTTGCACCAGGATGAGGATGAAGAAACCATTTTCAGATTAGTTATTGTATAAGATATGTTCCAGTGACTGTTTACATGGGAAATAATATATTTTAAATTAAAAAATCCAGTATCTCTTCTTTATCTGGTAGGGACGGCTTGGTAGAAGGAGAAACTGAGATGCTCCTTGAGATAATCCAAATGTTCTGGGCTGTAGAACACCTCCCTTGCATTAGAACATTCCCTGTTGACACCTCAATCTTTTCTTGGTTTCCTGCTGTCAGGTACATGTTATAAGGTTTAATAGGTTAGCTCTTTGAGGCAAGATTTAAATACGTATGCATGTTTACTTTTTAAAAGTTTAACTCATATTCAGGTTACGTAACAGTTCTTTGGGGCTCCATTTCTTATCTGTAAAAATAGGTTGAGTCCTACCTCTCCAGGTCATTGTAAAGATTAAATGAAATAACAATAAGGTAAAACTGTTTAACTGCATTTACCATGTATTTATTGGTACTTAGTAAATATTTTTAAGAAATTGTAAGGCAACGAAAATTGTAATGGCCCCAAGGGGTCTCTCTTCTTCTACCTTCTACCCTCTATTTAAAAACAAAAAAGCGGGGTGTGGGGGGTTAATGAAGGGTTACATAGCAAGTTTAAACTCCAAGCCTCTCACTCATGTATGTGTTAGTCACAAAGTCAAGTAGCTACTTCGACACCAGTTTTGTTTGGGGAAGAGCAAGTGAACAAAGATGCACTGTCTTTGTTTCCCAGCATTCTGGGTATGAATAATTTAGAAAAGTACTTGCATTGTGATAAGCAGCCCAGTGTATATAAATAGCACTGAAGTTTGCTTATGCTTTATTCTACTTTTTTCCCAAAAGAAAAATTGGGGAAGCAGTGTTATAACTTTGGTTATATTTATGTGAGAAAAAGAGCCAGGAAACAGAGCATTTATCCTGAAGGGAGCTTCACTTTTGACAGGTTGCTTGTGTTTTCATTTTAATCTTTGCTTGCTACCCAAAGAAATACTCCCTAAGGACCTCCTCCTGCTTGGTGCTTTCTGCTTCAGTTTGACAAACAAGCAATTTGTATTGGTCTCTGCTCTCCTCCGTACTTTTTGCAAAAGTTCACTGCTTTGAAATCAAACCTGTACATAAAGGAAGCCTATGGAGGCACAGTGAAGTGTGATTAAGCAGTTACGAACATACAGGCTTCACGGTTCTTTGGCGGCAGAACATCTCCGCTCCCCGTGGCTGTCTGCTTCGTGGGGAGAAACCAACCAAGACTCTACATTTACTCTTTTCAATGACCCAAGAGAGACACTAATTTTATTATTCTCCTACCCACGGAAGTATTTTTAGTAGATACTGAGATTTTTTTCCTTCTCACTTTCCAACATTCTCTTCATCTTTTTAGGGGAGGAAAATATTTTGAGAGAGAGAAAAAAAACTACCATTGGAGTTCTTTTGTTCCCTCTGACTTTTTGAGGCAGGTCCTGAGCTTGCAATGCTGCTTAAAACTTTCCACTGGTCGCAAAAGCCCCTGTGGTTAGTACCCGTTCCTTCTATGCATGGAGCCTCTGCGGGAAGTGCTGAGAAGTCTGCTGGGGTAACAGCTCCCTGGGGTTACCTATTGCCTAGTTCATGCTTCATAGAGGCAGCTTAGCCACTTCAGAGGAAAACGGCTTTAAAAGAGCATCCTTGGGTTGTGCTGGCTTGTGTGGTATATGCTTCTCCTTGGTAAAAATTCTACGTAATACAGTTGTGGAAGAGAAAGTGATTGGAGGGTGGTAGGGGCGCGAGTAGACGCTGATGGAAAGCCAAAAAGTGGGAATCTGATTCAGTGTTGGAAATCTGGTCCTGAGAATGGTGAGATGCCTAGGGGAAGGGGGTAGACATAAGAGTGTGTGAGGTTGAGGGAGGGGTTGGAGAAGGAAGCAGATACTTTATCTGGTTTCGTCCTGAAAGAATGAAAACAACTAATTTTAATGAAGTGGTTTTAAATTATTGTAAGCATTTTAATATTTTTAAAAAATTAATAAACTTTTTAGAACAGTTTTAGGTTCCTAGTAAAATAGAGCAGGAAGTACAGAGTTCCCTTCCCCCACTCATAACCTCCCTGACTCTTGACGTCCAGCATCACGGTAGTACATTTGTTACAGTCAGCCTACTAACATATTAATCATCTGCAAAGACCATCGTTTATGTTAGGATTCACTTGGTGTTGTACGTCCTATGGGTTTGGACAAATGTATAAATGACGTGTATCCATCATTGCAGCATCACACAGAGCAGTTTCGCTGCCCTAAAAATCCTGTGTTCCACCTGTTCATCCCTCCCTTCCTCCAGCCTCCCCAACTACTGATCCCTTGACTAACTCCATAGTTTTGCTCTTCCAGCATACATGTGGTTGGAATCATATAACACAAATCCTTTTCAGATTGGCTTCTCTCACTTAATAATGCACATCTAAGTTTCCACTATGCTTTTTCATGGCTTGATAGCTATTTCTCTTTTAACGCTGAATAGTATTCTATTGTCTGGATGTACCACAGTTTATCTATTTACCTACTGAAGGACATCTTGGTTGCTTCCAAGGTTTGGTAATGATAAATAAAGCTGCTATGAATACCCATGTGCAAATTAGCTGGGGGTAGGGGGTTGGGGGGGTGTGCACCTATAATCTCAGCTACTTAGGAGGGTAAAACATGAGAATCACTTGAACCCAGAAGGCGGACGTTGCAGTGAGCTATCAGCACTGTACTCCAGCCTGGGTGACAGAGGGAGACTCTGTCTCAAAAGAAAAACCCAAAAAACAAAAACTATATGCAGGTTTTTATGTGGACATTAGTTTTTAAGTTCATTTTGTAAGTAACAAGGTATGTGATTGCTGAATGGTTATGGTGAGCGTATGTTTGGGTTTTGTAAGGAACACCAAACTGTCTTCCAAAGTGGCTGTACAATTTTGAATTTCCACTAGGAGTTCATACTGCTCCACATCCTTGCTAGCATGTGGTGTTGTCACTGTTGGGGGTTTTGACCATTCTAATAGGTGTGTATTGTTTCTTGTTTTAATTTGCATTTTCCCAGTGACACCTAATGTTGAACATCTTTTCATATGCTCCCCTGCAATCTCTTTCATCTTTTTTTTCCTTTCTTTGAGACAGAGTCTAACTCTGTCACCTAAGCTGCAGTGCAGTGGCACAATTTCAGCTCACTGCATCTGCCTTCCAGGCTCAAGTGATTCTTGTGCCTCAGCCTCCCAAGTAGCTGGGGTTACAGGCCTGCCCTACCACACCCAGCTAATTTTTGTATTTTTAGTAGAGACAGGGTTTCACCATGTTGGCTAGGCTGGTCTTGAACTCCTGGGCTCAAGTGATCTGCCCGCCTTGGCTTCCCAAAGTGTTGGGATTATAAGCATGAGCCACCACACCCAGCCCCATCTCTTTTTTGGTGAGGTGTCTGTTCAGGGCTTTTGCCCATTTTAAAAATCAAGTTATTTTCTTACTGGTGAGTTTTAAGAATTCTTTGTATAATGCATTCTGGACAATAGTCCTTTATCAGATGAATCTTTTGCAAATATTCTACCCCAGTCTGTGGCTTGTCTTCTCATTCTTTTTGGCAGTGACTTCCACAGAGCATAGTTTTTAATTTTAATGACATCCCGATTTCAAGTATTTCTTTCATGGATATATAATGCCTTTGGTGTTGTATCTAAAAAGTCATTGCCACACCCAAGGTCATCTAGGTTTTCTCCTGTGTTTTCTTCCAGGAGTTGGATCGTTTTGCATTTTACATTTAGGTCTGTGGATACATTTTGAGTTCATTTTTGTTAAGCTATAAAGTCTGCGTCCAGCTTCATTTTTTTGGCATGGATGTCCAGTTGTTTCAGCACCATTTGTTGAAAAGACTCTCTTTGCTCTGTTGTGTTGCACTCGCTTCTTTGTGAAAGACTAGTTGACTATATTTATGTCAGTCTATTTCTGGACTATCTGTTCCATTGATATGTTTGTCTATTTTACTGATACCACATTGTCTTGATTGATGTTATGGTAAGTCTTATAGTTGTTTCAAATTTCTGGAATATTCTGTTTGAGACTTTTTTCAGTCTTTTTTTCTTTTTTCAGGTTTCTGTTGCCAAACTGTCAAGCTCAGAATCCTTTCCTTAGCTGTGTTTAGCCCACTAATGAGCCCATCAAGGGCATTCTTCATTTTTGTTACAGTGTTTTTGATCTCTTTTTTTTCTTTCCTAGAATTTCCATGTCTCTGCTTACGCTATCCATGTAATGTAAGCATGTTGTCTACTTCTTCCATTAAAGCCTGTAGCACATTAATCGTGGTTTTAAAAAATTCCTCATCTGATAATTCCAACATTGCTGCCATAGCTGACTCTGGCTCTGATGCATATTCAGTTTCTTCACACTGTTGTTGCTTTTTTGCCTTTTAGCGTGCCTTGTAACTTTTTGTTGGAAAGTGGACATGATGTACTGGGTAAAAGGAACTGTGGTAAATAGACCTTTACCAAAGATGGGGTAGTGAGTTGGGGTGAGGGTGGCATTTTGTAGTCCTGTGATTAGGTCTTAGCGTCTGGTGAGTCTCTGCCCCTGGCCTGGGAACTTCACCAGTGCTTCGCAGATTTTCTACTGTTAGGTGGAACTGGATGGCTAGAGAAGACTGGAGTTGGATATTTTCCTTCCCCTAGGTTAGTTAGACTCTGGTTAGTTTCTTCTAAGGGCACACTTTGTTTAGAGCAGAGTGCTCTGAAGTGTTTAATAATGGTTCTTTTTCCCCTCCACCTGCTGGAGGCATGAGGGGATTTTTCCCAATATTTGCTGAGAACCCGGTCAAGCTTCTGGAGGTAAAACACACAGAAGTTTGGGGGGCCCCTTTGACTTGGTCTCCCTGGAATTTTTATTTTTATTATTATTTTTAATTTTAGACTTGTCCACACTGAGCCTTCAGCAACTCATCAAGTACAGTTAAGGTTTTTCTACTAGGACGCTGGTTCCCATGGAGCTTGTTGCTTTGTGGGTTTCTGCTCCGATAAGCTGTGATTTCTCTGTGTGCACCTGTAGGTTTCTGCAGTTTTAGGGGCAGCAGTTTACCCTGTGACCTCACTTCTCTAATGGATCTAAGAAGAGTTGTTGCTTTTTCAGTTTGTTCAGCTTTTTACCTTTTAGGACAGAGTGATGACTTCTAAGCTCCTTACATGCTTGGCTGGAAATTGAAATTTTAACTTTTTTTTTTTTTTTTGAAGACAGAGTCTCCCTCTGTTGCCAGGCTGGAGTGCAATGGCACGATCTCGGCTCACTGCAACTTCTGCCTCCCATGTTATAGCGATTCTCCTGTCTCAGCCTCCCGAGTAGCTGGGACTACAGGCACGTGCCACCATGCCCAGCTATTTTTTTTGTATTTTCAGTAGAGACTGGGTTTCACCATGTTGGTCAGGATGGTCTCAATCTCCTGACCTCGCAACCTGCCCACCTTGGCCTCCCAAAGTGCTGGGACTACAGGCATGAGCCACCTGTAGTGCCTGGCCTTAACATTTTTAAATAGATGAGAGAATGCCAGCTATACAAGTTTTCTTGACCATTGAAGTAGTAGTTGTTACAAGTTCAAAATGTGACCTGCAGTAGGCCAACTCTGCCTCCTCTAGACCTTTGGAACAGTCCTACCTGAGAACAAGGAGTGATGGACCTGAGGTCTTTGTCCTGCTCACAGAGTTAACTAAATGAGTTTCTTCTAGCATGTCTGAGGTAGACCAAGGTGACTACCACTTAGAAGGTACTTGCTTTGCTTATAATTTGGTGGTAGTTCTCTTGTCCAGTTCTAAGACTTTGATAGCCATAATATTTTAAGTGATTTAAAGTACATGTTTTGCCTTGTGGAGAGTTTAGGAGTTTATTTTCATAGATTCAGATCTTTTTGCAATGTGATTCTTGATAGTGTGCTAAGATCAGTGGGCTTTCAAAGAAACTTTAGTGAATCAATATGTCTTTATATTTCTATTTAAATGGAACTCATTCCTAGTGGTTGAACTGCATTTTCATAGGCTAGTGAATTCTGTTACCAGTTGGGCCCTTTGTGGAAGATGCCGGGACTCATCAGTGGAAAGCCGGCTCATTCTTTCTACAGGTCCCCAGATTAAGGAAGCATCCTCTGTGCCGTAGGTTTGGGCACTGCACAGTGTGTGTACGACAGGGTTTGTGGTGGTAATTCTTGCAACAACCCTGCGGGGCAGCTATTGTAGAGTTGGGACCTCAGGATTGTGAGCTGCAGCAGGGCTCCCCAGGGCCTGGCTAGGCTCTTCTGTCCCACAGGGCCTCCCTGCTCTCAGCTGTTTGGATGGACTCTAGCCACTTTGTTTCCTGTGACTGCTGTTCCAAATTGTTGGTAGGGCAAAAAGTTTCAGAAAAGACATTCTGCTTTCATTTACAGAGGAGCTCCATAAGTGACTTTAACACGGTTACTAGTTAAGTAATCTTAGTTGACTAGGTGTGGTGTGAAATTAATCATGCTGTCTCACTGGAGCTTGCTTTTTCAGCTATTTATTTCCTGAAGTGACCAGCGGTAGCTTTCATCTCCTTTCCCTCTTCCCATTGTGCTCATTTAGAAAAGAATGTGATTATTGTTTAATTAAATGACTTGACTTTTATAGGAGATGAAAGCAGGCAGGCTTTGATCTGTAACACCAGTACCAACACCTTTTTTGAGGATGTGCTAACCACCAGCAGAAAGCTAAGATCTGCAGATTTTAATTAAAGACTTGAGACACAAAGCATGTAATTATTATTCAGCATGTACCATTTTCAGCAGACTGGCAGAGTTGTGACTGCATGTGAAGTGCAGGCCAAGAACAGAGCAGCATTAGAGTATCAGGCACCCAGGCAGGTGTAAGATCATGGCCCTGTCATTTGCACATTCTGCACCTTTTCTGCTTCAAAGGGTGCCATAAATTCCATGTAACTGTATCTTGGGGAATCTGGAGTCCCTGTGAGAGCTAATCCCCATGTCCTGCCTTCCAGATCGGCGCCAGTGGTGTGCCATAGCCATCCTCTTTGCAGTCCTGTTGGTTGTGCTGATCCTCTTCTTAGTGCTGTGACGGCGGGGCCTCTGGGTGCGAGTTCCTCCTGCATATGAACCGAGGGGAGGAGGAGAAGCTGAGCGCGTGTGACATTGCCGTCTACTCACATTCCTATCCTGGAAACATACTGCTGCACTGACTTCTCTCCGTGTGACCCCACGATTGACACAGCTCCTCCATCCCAGCGCTGGAAGGGCCAGTGGGAAGAGGAAAGAGATGTCTGCACTCCTGGCTGTGGCTGAACAGCAGAAGCCCCGTGCTGTCTGTGCTGTTCTGAGGAGAGCTCGCTGCTGCCTTGCCTTCCAGGACCTCATTTGCTGAGGAGGGACTCTTGAGTCATCTGGAGAGACTCACAGACTCCACTGGTGTTTTGCTGTTGCTCATTCCATGCATTTGGCAGCTCTTTTCTTCTGCTCAGACCCTTCCCCCTGCTCAGACAGTGCGCCGCTCTCCCATCAAAAGAAACCTGTCAGGAATGCGAGCTTCTGGGTATGTTTCGTTTCCCATTGCTATAGCATTTCTTAGCCCCTGAGAGCTGATGATTATTGAGGACAAAACGCTCAGAAACAGTTTGCGACAGAAAATGCAGTGTTTCACTTTTTCAGGGATAAATGCTAAGATAAAATTACTTTTCCGGTTGCATTTTTTTTTTTTTTTGTGGTAAGAATAACTAATGGAAAGTAATCACCCTGGGGTTTGGGGGCTGCTAACAACTTGTGGCTTTAATTGACGGGAGCAGTTGAAAAGAGCAAGCGGACTCTGCATTGGCACAGCTTAGGGAGGGGTTGATGATGTCACCAGAGGTCAGAGCCTGATCCTTGCCAACTTGACGTTGCCGTACCAGGGCTTCTTCCCCAGAGGTGCCGCTTGTGTTGTGAGGGTAATTCCTACATATGTTGTTGCGAAACAGCTCAGTAACACACTTGAATGGATTTGGATACCAGATTGTCCTCATCACGGTTCTTTCACTCCTAGGGCACTCTACATTGGGGGTTGGGGTTGCGAGTGGTTAGTCCATTTATTACATTTATTCAGAAATTGTAATGACAAAAAAGGTTAGCTCTGGGCCAAACTTCTCTTACCCTGTGGGTAATGGTGAGGATGTGTAGGTGAACTTGGTTCCTTTTTTTCCCTAAGATGACAAACTGATTTTATTATCCAGTCAAATAACTGAGCCAATCCAGCTTCACATGATAGATGCTTTAATTGAGTTTAAATAGCTGGAACTGCTGAGACACTAAACTTTAAGCTTCTCGTGACTTTTTAAATGCCTGAAATGTGCACATGTATATAGGATATTTTTATAACTTCCCTGATGAATAATCTGATATTAAAGTAGTATTTGGACCCAGAGCCAGAACTCAGTGGTGGAGGCTGCTGGTTTCCCCTCACCACCTTCTTTTGCACTTGGAAAGAACAGCAACATCTGGATAGAGTTCTAGCTTTGACTTATCATTTTCTTGTCTTTTTGGGTGCATTCCTCAGCACACTTTTTTTAAACCTTTTTGTTTTGTTTGTATTTCATGTGGTTTTATTTTGGGGTTTTGGTTTTTTCACCCTTTTTTGTGATTTGCAGTGATGTGCTTGCCCAGCTAACTTTTGAATTGGACTTTTTAATAAATGTTTGTAACAATTTTTTGAAGAAGGATATTTTATCTCATTTGAGATCATGGGTAGGTTCAGAAAATATGCCTGTGGATGAGAGCTAAAAGCAAATTTGTGAAACCAAAAGGGTGATTGACATCCATGTTTACACTCCACTCTAATGTTTGATATATAAATAAGTTATTTTCAAATTAGGAAAAACAGTGACTATTACAAAGGGCTTCAGACGTGTAGAGTACTAGGTTATTTATGTTTTATAAAGTTTTAATCTTCTATAAACTAAGAAAGGGGATAGTCCTTAGATTTGCATTAAAATATAGAAATCTTTTGAAGTAAATGTGGACCTTGTCTAAGTACTGTAATCCACGTGCCACATTATAAGAAGCAAATCAGCATCTTAAGGAATTATAAAATTACCCTGTTTGAAAGCCATGCTGTTCTGCTGTTACCAGATTGACTGTGCCACACAAAAGGATCATGTGTGTCAGTAGGGCCTGTCTGGAACGAACCTAGTTGTTAATGAGTAAGATACTCCCATTAGTTCAGGGACCAGGTTTTATGACCCTGAGGCTTAATGATGTTTAGATATATTTTAAATTGATGCTCTTACCTCACTGACTTAAGGAATTTTCTCAATAATGGCCATTGTAGACCTGACTCAGGCTGAAGCTAAATAGAGAACAATTTAGAAAGTCAACTGAAAATACAGGGCATTCTCCCCGTAGGGCCACCATGCCCTTCTGCTCCTGGCTGACTTGATCTTGGGTCTGATGCACCCTGACTGGGCAGTCCCTACAGAACCGGTGTTAATTTGAAGGGCCTCCACTCAGGCTCCAATTGTAGCAGCCAAAGAGAACAAGCCAGAGAACCTACATATATTTTTAAGGACAAATATTTCCTCTTCAGTGATCCTAATTTTCAGGGCTTTAGAGAGAACCAGGTGGTCTCTTCACCCTGTGTCCTAGAATGGGAGAAAGTAGACAGCAGTGATGACCCCTCACTACTTATAAGCGCACCCTTATAGCACTTGGGGCTCTTTTTCCCCTTTAGCCTTATGTACCTAGTACCATATTCCAGTTTTAAGGAACTGGCAGAATGTGATGGATAACAGAGAAAGAGCCCAATTTATGTTTATTGGAAGAACATTTGACTTAACTGATTTGGGGGGCGGTGGTGGGAGGGAATGAGCTATTGAGTTTGCCAGAGTGAAAATCCAACTGAAAAACTGAACTACCTTTAGTTTTTAGTCCTAATTTTTGGTCTTGCCTCTGTGCGGACTGTGAAGAATCACAGTGCTCTGTATGCCCTGGACTGTGTGGCAAATGCAAGTTGCAGCGTGTGTGTTACATGAGGATCTTCCACAATTTCAGAATTCACGCCAGAGCTGAAGGGGAAACTTGGTAACTTGCCCATTATTCTCTGCTTTTAGCCAGCGTTAAACAGACTGATGGGTCTGGTAGCCAACAACTTGGCAACTTCCACTCCTTCTCACCTCGTGAGATTAAGGGCTGTGAAAAGAAACCTAGTCTAACTCCAACAGAAATCTGTCTCTGTTAAGTGTTTTACCTTCTGTAAGTAGAGACGGTAGAGCCAAGATTTTTCTTTTGGTAATTTCCCTGTCTGTAAAGTGAGACCAGTTCCCTGTTACCTTTTTGGAGAATTCATAACATTTGATTATGAAAAAATGGAATGATAAATATAAATGGCTTTTCAATTCTGTGGACTTTGTATGGTTTGGCTTCGCCGTGTACTGCAGGATACATTTGTAAACAAAACAAAATTGTTTACAAATGGAAACAATTACAAATGGAACTGGAAAGCTAAAGTTCTAAAATATGGAATGCACTGCCTCTAATTTTTCTTTGTCTTCCTCTCGCTGGCATTTTTTTTTTATCTCCCAGGTTTCTTAAGAATAATGTTTTTTTAAAAACATTGTTTTTTAAAAAACATTATTTTTTTAAAAACATTATTCTTTTTGTCCATCAAAAATAAAAGGAAAGAAAACCAAAGCGTTCCCAGAGCGAAGCCCCTGGGGTCACTGTGCACCATCACTGAGCAAGTCTGCCCCTGAGGCAGCGCCCCCGCCGCAGTGACAGGCCCGGTTCCTCCCAGGCCTTTGCTTCTGGGTAAGGGGATGTTTCGTTACTGGCTGGCCTGATAGAGAGTGGTCTTTCTTTTCTTTCTCTCCTTCTTTTTTGATTAAAAAACAAAACCAAATCAGAATTTATTGAAAGCTGGTACCTTTTAGAGCTCCAATTAGAGCAACTCAGCTCAGAGATACTCTTACTCAGAACAACAATATTGTACAAAAGTCTCAGGAAAAGGCAAATAAAACAGTCTGAAAAGAATTCAACTCTAAAAGGAGTGAATTACTAGAATGATCATGTTGCAAAATAACACAAAATGCAACAAAGAGCCACCTAAGCCTGAGGGTGCGAACGCTAGTCCCCGGATTCTTGGATCACAGCCCATGACTCCTTGGGGCACAGAGGCTGACTTCAACATGAGGATCTCACCACTAACTGTATGTAACCAGTCCACGCCTGGGGCAGAGGCTAAACGCACGGAATAAGGCCGCCAGAACAGGGCACACATGAGCCCATGAGAGCAGTGCTCTCTGCAGAGTTTATAGACCTGGCAGGGACCATGGATAGCTTAGAGGGACTTACTCTGCACCTGGTCCCATAAAACCCTAGACTGATCTAAGCCCTACAGTTCCCTTGTCCACATTCCCACTAACCAGTGAGAGAGAGGACAAGACTTGGAAGCTGCCTCCAAACCAATTTTTGGTCTACAGTAAACAAGGATAAACATAAAACACCATTCTACAGGCCAGCTTCAAAAGAACTAGTGGGCACAGAAGGTGAGAGATCCCAAAGCCCTATTTAGTACCCCCCACAGAAGGAGGGGGTTAGGTGTGGGTGGTAAGATGGGCCTGTTCTGTGGGCACCTGTGACCTGTCCTCTGCCATCTGGCCCTGATAAGTACGATTCCCCCGCTGCTTCCTAGATGTGCACTCTCATGGCCCAGAGCTCTCACTTTTCTGAGCCTCCCAGCCTCCAGCATACACAGAGGGGAAATGCCAGATCCCAAGGATTCTCTTAGGAGGGTGAGGGGCAGTTTTTCTGAGAACATGGGGTCCTTCCATGCCACCTCAGTTGCAGGTGGGGCAGGACAAAGAGGATGCTGAGTTACAGGAGGTAGAGAGCAGTTGAAGAGCAGGGAGGAGAATACAGCTGGAAAATGACTAGAAGTTTCCATTGCATGGACTCAGCAGGCAATTTCCAGGGTCACCTTGGTTATGAGGCGTGAACAGCAAAGCTTTAAAACGGATTGTTAGAACAGTGTGTGTCCCGCTCCCCAAATTCCCCAGAGGAACGCTCCTCCCTGCTCTAGAACTTCACATCAAAGAAACAATACCCCTAATGGGAAAAGTCTTTTCAGGACCCCAGAAGTGCCCATTGGAGGTCCATCACGTCAAGTCTGGCTTCTCATTTGTGGGTCCGCAGATGTGGGCTAGAGGGCTGGAGGGCTTGCCGTCCAAGGCCTCTAGAGGCAGTTGTGCAAAATCAGTCCTACACAGATGACTGGCCAGTTGTAGTACGCTCATTCCACTACCCACTGGCAGTGAGGATCTTTGTGCTGCCAGAGAGAGCTGCCATTCACTGGCATGCCATAAATCTGCACCCTGGCTGCTGGAGTGCACAGGCCAGGGGGTCTTGACGACCCTCGTGTCAAGCCTGTGTATCAGGCCTGAAGTTGGTTTCACCGTAGATAACCTTTGTTGCCCTACAGCTGGGGTAACTGTTACTGTGTCTTGACCTTTTGCTCTTCCTCTTCCTTGTCTGAACTGAGTTCCCTTCTTGGATGAAGGACAACTTTTGACTCTTGCAGTCGGAAATTCTTATGTTTATTTTCTTCTTCCAGTATCAGATGATCCACTTGCACAGGAGTCCACCTTATCTGTGGTTTCACTTTCTGAGGTTTCAGTTATCAGAATGGGTTGCACCAGAAAGCGTTGAGCCTATACAAAGACTTCAGCAAGGGAGTACCCATGTATATAAAGAAAGAAACAGTTTATCTACTCAGTGGGATCTGCAGTTTCAAGCATCCACTGTGGGTCTTGGAATGTATCCCTGCAAAAAGGCAGGGACGGGGGGAGCACTTCTGTATACTTCAAAACACTACATGATGAAAATACATGGTGTTATCTGTCAATCTGAAAACAAAATCGCCATGAGTTCTGGGCACTGTAATCTGACCTGTGGACTGGCTGCCTGACTCTGGAGCATCCTTGTATTGGACATGAATGGACTATCCTAAGATGGCCGCTCCTCATTTGTCAGCCTGTGGCAGCTGAGTTTGAATTTGGTGGTGGCTGCTGCATGTTAGGGTAGCCATAGAGCTGCTCCCTCTCAGCGAGAGCAGCAAGCACAGTTTCACCCTTTCTTTTCTTTTGAGACGGGGTTTCAATGGAGTGCAATGGCACAATCTCAGCTCACCGCAACCTCTGTCTCCTGGGTTCGAGCGATTCTCCTGCCTGAGCCTCCCAAGTAGTTGGGATGACAGGCATGTGCCACCACGCCTGGCTAATTTTTTTGCATTTTTAGTAGAGACGGGGTTTCTCCATGTTGGTCAGGCTGGTCTCGAACTCCCAACCTCAGGTGATCCACCTGCTGCTGTCGGCCTCTCAAAGTGCTGAAATTACAGGCATGAGCCACTGCGCCTGGCCTTCACTCATTTACACCTGTTGCCTCCAGCGAAGCACCATGGCTCCAGCCAGGAAGGGCAATAGTCAGGTGGCCAAGACCAATTCGTTACAGAGCCAGAAGCTGACCTCCTTTCTTAAGGATTTCAACCATGAAGTGCAAATACAATGGAAGCCAGTTCAGTCAGGCAAAACATCTCCCAGAAGATTGATAAGCTGCATGACCAGGCCACTGTGGCTTCCTGAGACAGAGTGTGACATGAACTGGTAACCCACAGACTGTGCACTCATAGCTGTTTTTGAGTAATAAATAGGCAGTGTGTGTGTGTTGGGTATTTTAAAGTGTGTGAGAAGATTGTGTTTCAGCAGCTGATGGGATGCCAAATGTTTGACTTTTTTTTATTCCTGCCCTTCAGATTTCCCCAGAATTGTCACCTTCTAGAGTGTGGGTCTTCCCACTGTTCCGGGAATTCTCTGTTCATGCCACTGTCGTGTTGCTCAGAAAACAACAGAGCTTTCAGTCAGTTCGGGTAACCTTAGAATCTGCGCTGATGCCTCAGAAAGGAAGAAAGGCCAGCAGGGCACCAGCTTGGGCAGCAGTCTTATTTCTCCCTTGGTCTCACCTCCTTTCCCATTTCAGTGGCTTCTCATTTCATCCCGTAGCCTCCTCTCAGAGGCTGTTTTCCCCCAGGTTGTTCCCACTCTCTGGCCCCTGTTTGTGTCCTCAGAGGTCTGGCCGCTGCCACTACACCTGCCCCAGACCTGGTGTCACCTCGCCAGGGCTTCAGCCAGCCTGGCCTTCCAGCTGCCACCCAGCAGCTCAGCTCAGCGACTCAGAACCTTCTGGCCCAGACCTTCACACCCAACTCCCGCCCAGGGGCAAATGCAGAAGCCTCTGCTGGTGCAGCCAACACGGAGTGGGGGGAAGGGGGAAGGGGGACCCTTACCAGCTCAGGGCATTGGTAAGAGTGGGTGGAATTTGCATGTTAAGAACTTTCATTAACAAAATACCCAAATGGAGATAGAAAAGCAAATTCGGACCAGTTACACATTTCTGGAATATTTCAGATATTTGGGCCCCCAAGATGACTGAGAACTCATTTCTCGGCACCATGGTAGGATTATGTCAAACCTTTCAGATACTTTTATCTGTTTGGATATTCTACACAGGCATTCTGCTTCTGCCATTTTGAATGAATTGGTTTATTCTTTTATACCATCACCCCTCCCTTCCAAATCATTCATTCTAGTGTGCAGGCCATTTCCGTCTATTTTCTAATGATAGGACCAGAGCTACCATGTCAGCTTGTGCCCTGCACAAGGAGTGGGGACCAAATGGGGACCAAAATCCACTCTGGGTTTTGCTGGCCAAGCCGGGTGACCTGGCCTGGGCTGGCGTCCTCCCAGAGGAAGGATTCATTTTTCCAGTTTCCAATGTGCTATATGTGGGTTAGCTGAGGCCCGCTCACGCCTTCAGTTGGTTCACAAACCAGAAACAGAACAAATGGCCAGAGATTAGTGTTGTAATCACACTAGATTTACAACCAAGGCACCCTGAGTGGCATGATGGGTTTATCCTGCTGCATGGCAAGCTGCTCACGCGTGGGCCGTGCTCAGTGTCGTTTTTACTCAGCCATGCCGGCCACGGGGAAGCAGGAGGGAAGCTGGCTGGAGAAGGCGGCCTCAGTGAGAGCCTTGGTGCATTCCCCTGGAACCACAGGTTAGGGCTTCTCCCTCAGCAGGGGTCCCCACAATCTGAGTGTTTTCAGAAATCTTAAGTCCAGGGGACTCCATTTTTTTTTTTTTTTTTTTTTTTTTTAAATAAGTAGAGTCTCACTCTTTCTCCCAGGCTGGAGCGCAGTGGCATGATCTCAACTCACTGCAACCTCCGCCTCCCGGGCTCAAGTGATTCTCATGCCGCAGCCTCCTCCTAAGTAGCTGGGACTACAGGCACATGCCACCACGCCCGGCTAAGTTTTGTAGTTTTGGTAAAGATGGAGTTTTACCATGTTGGCCAGGCTGGTCTCAAACTCCTGACCTCAAGGGATCCGCCTACCTCAACCTCCTAAAATACTGGGATTACAAATGTGATCAACTGTGCCCGGCTTGTGGGACCCCAAATATTATGTCCAGACCCCGGGCTCTGAACTCATATTTAACTACTGAAAGGCATCAGCATCTCCCCTCTGGTTGAATTGACCTTCTTAGTGAGAACCAGCCAGGCAGGCATCAGAAGCCTCAGGCTGTAGAGGAGAAGCTGGTGGGCAAATAGATCAGGAGCAACTGCTTTCACCATCAGGGATGAAAGTTGAAGGCCACAAACACTTGCTTGTCCTGGGGTACAGGGGTTGGGATGGAGGCATGAGTCTTATAAATGGAAGAGAACTAAGTGTTGCGATTTAAAGGAAGAACATCTGACCTCCACCCCCAATTGCCCCCAAACCCTCCAAAATTCCACAGATTCCCTTGTCTTAACTCCTCTCACAGAAGTAAGCTAAGGTAGTCAGTCTCACTGTGATTGCGGTAAATTCAATGATCTTGGTTTTCTAACTACTGGATAATCCACTGAAGCCAAAGGAGCTTTGGTGGATTGAGGGAGCCCACAGAGGCTGGGTAGGGGTATGTTAGGAGTTGAATTGTTGCCCCCACAAAAAAATCATGTTGCAATCGTAACTCCCAGTACCGCAAAATGTGGCCTTCTTTGGAAATAAGGTTGTTGCTGATGTAATTTGGGAAGTTGAGGTTACCCTGCAGTAGTGTGGACTCCTAATCCAGTATGACTGATAGTCTCCTGAAAAGGGAGCAGAGCCCTCCAGTTGACACAGTGCTTTTATGCACAGTTTTCTTATCAATGTCTGTGGGGTAGGCATTATCACACCTGTGGATTTTACTCAAGATGATTGCTTTTTGAGCCTAGCATCTGTTAGCCTCACTTTTTCTAATAACAGGAACCTCTTCTGCCAAACAAACAACATATTTTGGAAAATTACCCCACCTCATTCCAACATGTGCCTGTGTTGAGAGATACCAGTCTTAATGCTCCTGCTCAGCCCTAGCCTAAATAAATGTGTGTGCTGGTTAGGCTCTCAACATCAGCCCCCAGCTAATCTCCTCCCTTGCCCTCCTTGCCCCAGGAGGCTATATATGTCAGACTGCACTTCCAGGGCCCCTGGCCTCTGGTTGGGTTTGGCCACTGAGATGAGCATCCTCAAAAAAGACCAGAGCTAGAGGGGAGAGAGGGTGGGGCTTCATTCCCCAACCTACCTCACTGCAGTCTCACCAGTGGCCGTGGTCACAGCTCTCACAAGAAGCATCCTCTGCCAGGGTCACAGCTCTTGCTGGACTGTGGTAACAATATTGTCTTTCACCCTTCAGCTCTGGTGGGGTAATGGTTTCCCTCTGTCACAAGTCTCTGGACACTCCGCCATCCCTTACTAGTTTCTTCAGTCCTGATTATTCCTCTACAGATGATGCCTTTGTTGAATTTACTTAAACCATATTGAGTGTACCATTTAGTTCTTGCCAGGACTATCAGCTATGGCATGTCTTAGAGGCTTATTCTGATGGTCACAGTGATTAGGCCCAGGGGTGCCACATGATCCAACACATGTCAGAGACCTCCTGTGACTTCCTTTTCCTTTTGGTAACCAGAGCTGGGAGAGAGACACCCATTCTTACGGAGTGGTGAAGTAATGGAGGATATGAGCTTTGTGCTGGCAGTCACGTCCCTACCTCATGGATAGTCATTCACATCTTCGTTTTGATTTCTTGGGTCCCCACACTGCCCTGATTCTCACCTTTAAGATAGTATCCCACTTTGTGCTTGAGCTGGTTTACATAGGTTTCTGTTATCTGCAACCATTAAGATTAGTTTTTTAACTAGTGAATGGGAAAGTCGAAGCTCAAACTCTAGTCATCTGCCTCCAAAGCCTATACTTTTAGCAGATACTCCATATTCATAACTATGGCCAGATACCTCCCCTGCTGTCGGCCACAGTGGGAAGATCCCTCCACTAAAGATTATTCCTGTGAGGAAAGGCACCTGTGTCTAGGTATTTCCTATAGCGTGATATAGGGGTATTTCATTCTGAATAATAACATCATACACGAAAAGTTCTGTATTAACTAAAAGTTGGAATGGTTAAATCCAGCTGACTAACAACTGTATTACCTCACATTGTTTGCATAGAGATGATCTTCCTTTCTTTTTTTCGAGACAGAGTCTCTCTCTGTCACCTAGCCTGGAATGCAGTGGTGCGATCTTGGCTCACTGCAACCTCCACCTCCTGGGTTCAAGCAATTCTTATGCTTCAACCTCCTAAGTAGCTGGGATTATAGGCATGCCCCCCAACACTTGGCTAAGTTTTGTATTTTTAGTAGAGACGGGGTTTTATCCCATTGGCCAGGCTGGTCTTGAAATCCTGGCCTCAAATGATCCACTCGTCTCGGCTTCCCAGAGTGCTAGGATTACAGGCGTGAGCCACCAAGCCCGGCCTAGATGGTCTTCCTTTAATGTCCGGCTGCCTGCACCGAACTCCCAGCCTTAGAAAAATACACTCATACTCAAAAATAGTGAGTTCTCATTCTTGTGGGGGCTCACGTTGGTCTGTTGTATGTAAACAGGATGCCATTCTCACGTGTTTATTTGGCAATTAATTAATGCTCACTGGGAAAAGGTGCTCTCTGGTGTTGAATCCAGAAAACCAAGAGAGTTGAGTAGAGTAGAATGATCCTTCAGCCCTGAGCAGCATTGCTATGAATCTCATGACTGAAGCCCATGCTTGGTAACCCAGGGTGGGGGTGAAACTCCAAAATAGCTGAGTTCTGTAGTTACCAGATTTAAAGACAGACTCAGAGGGACTTGGGATCACTTAGCCACGAAAACAGTTACAGCTCACCCCAAAATACGCCATTTGGGAGCCATTTGGTGCAGTGCATTCTGGACTTGGCCATCGGGAACTGCACTCTGTCTGGGACCACCCGAAGGTACTTACCTGGGGGGCAGACTGATGCTAACTTGTCATGCGTCCTTCTCACTGCTGCGACCCCATGTGGTTTTTTGCCTTTTGGATGAACTCCAAAGCTCTGAAAGTTACAATGGCACCTTGGTCAGGTTGCTGCAATCCAGATACATTTTGGAATTCTTTATTATATTAAAGTCTCTTTATTAATACAGATTGAGGGGGAGGGGAAGAGGAAGAAAGAATCAGCTTGGTTTTTCTCCGCCATAAATGAACGTGTCGGTGCTGTTTTCCTTCAGACATGCTCTTTGTGCTGAGCTGCCCTTCCAGGGGGCTGCGTGGGTGTTAACTGTGCTTAGACAGCGATTGTTCCAGCTGCCTGCCGGCCCTACTGCCCAGGTTTCACATGAACGTTTCATGCAGTGCACCTGGTTTGCCAAGGGCAGCCAGACCTTTGTGCAAAATTGTATTTTACCACTTTTTAAAAGGTGATGAGCTGTCAAGCCTGGAGGCTACTTGGTTATTCAGGGGAATGTTTGGAATAAGACCACCCAGCTTCATTGTTTGCTCACCAAGGCCCTGTGCCCTGGCCTTCGTGGCAGCCCAGCACTCTGCTCCAGCCAAGCTTTCCATCAGCCCTGGGGTGGGACTGAGTTCAGGGTTTTTTCCTCCTCTGCAGAAAGCAGATTTTAGCTGAGATCATCCTACTGGTAGACAACTGTGACCCTGCAGGTAAGGTTTGTTCTGGGAGAAGCAGATGTCTTCGTCCTCAGGAAGGTAGCATATCTGTGCCCTGTCATCTGTGTGGATTGAGGAGAGGACAGCCAGGTGTCCCGCTAATACGGTTTTGGAATTGCTTTTAGGCTCCATGTGATTACTTCCTAACTGCCACAGGCTGGGCTTAGCTCTCAACAGACAGACTTCAGAGAATGCTGGGGTGAGGGATGACCTAGAAGCCATCTAGGAAGGGTGAGAGAAAGCAAGCCGAAACCGAGTATGGGTTCTGTTTCTCTAGCTGGAAATATCCTTTCACAGGCTCATTCGTAATCAGAAATCAGCGTAATTCAAAGACAGAATGTGTAATATGTGACAGAAGTCAGCAGGAATAACCCATTATATTTTTTTCCAAGGATAAATAACCTTATGGTATTTTCATGTTAAATAACTAGAAGGCACAAACCAAAGAAGTGGGATCAAGAATTAGAATTTCAAATGCCTGGGTGGTTTCCAGATGGTGCCTGAACCCTTGACATAACAAGAGGAGGGCCAGATCCCCGGTGCCAAGGTTTACAGCCCTCAGACACAGGTAGATTTTTGTTTCCTCTGTATGGCGGGTCTCCAGGTGTGGTGTGGGACCAGCAGTCACATCTCTGCATGGAGAACTTGCTGGAAATGCAAGGCGAGGACAGCAGTGTGTTTCAGCCTTCGGGGGTTCTGATACATGCTCTAGTTTGAGAACCAGTGTTATACATGGACGTTAGGCTGCAGTAAAACAATAGCCTTTGCAAAATGAAACATTATCTGTGGCTTCCATTGTCATCATAATGTGAAATAAAATCCGATGATACTATAAACTTAAAACCCGAACCCCCCCCCAAAATACTGTGTAAAACAAAAAACTGGCCATCCTCAAAAGTGGTATTTTTATACCATGAAGTCTCAGTTTCTCTTGAGATCATATTACAATTGCATAAAGAATATTGTTCAGCTTTAAAGGGAAGTGGGGATGCCATGAGCCTTGTCCTGGGTGTTTTTTGCTTGTTAGATCATTTCTCAGTTTTGTTTTTAGTTCTTTCATACCTAAGCACAGCTCCCTTCTTCTCCTCCCACCCCCTCTAATAAAAGACATGTGCATCTGCCTGGGGCAGGAAAAGTTTGTGACTGCTGGAAGAAAGATCTGAATTATAAATTGTGCTTTCTCTGGCTGAGCAAGTTATATGAATTCTTAAACCCCCAAGTAGCCTGATATGGCTTGGCTGTGTTGCCATTCAAATCTTAACTTGAATTGTATCTCCTAGAATTCCTACATGTTGTGGGAGGGACCCAGGGGGAGGTAATTGGATCATGGGGGCTGCTCTTTCCCGTGCTGTTTTCGTGATAGTGAATAGGTCTCATGAGATCTGATGGGTTTATTAGGGGTTTCCGCTTTTGCTTGCTCCTCAATTCTCAATTGCTGCCGCCATGTAAGAAGTTGCTTTCACCCTCCGCCATGATACTCCCCAGCCACGTGGAACTGTAAGTCTAATTAAACCTCCTTTTCTTCCCAGTCTCAGGTATGTCTTTGTCAGCAGGGTAAAAATGGACTAATACCATAAATTGGTAACAGTAGAGTGGGGTATTGCTGAAAAGACACCCGAAAATGTGGACATGACTTTGGAACTGGGTAGCAGGCAAGGTTGGGACAGTTTAGAGGGCTCAGTAGAAAACAGGAAAATGTGGGAAAGCTGGGAACTTCCTAGAGACTTGTGGAATGGCTTTGACGAAAAGCCTGATAGCGATATGGACAATAAGGTCCAGGCTGAGGTGATCTCACATGAGATGAGGAACTTGGGAACTGGAGCAAAGGTGACTCTTGTTATGTTTTAGCAAAGAGACTGGCTGCATTTTGCCCCTGCCCTAGAGATCTGTGGAACTTTGACCTTGAGAGAGATGATTTCCGGTATCTGGCAGAAGAAATTTCTAAGCAGCAAAGCGTTTACAAGGTGACTTGGGTGCTGTTAAACGCATTTCGTTTTAAAAGGGAAACAGAGCATAAAAGTTTAGAAAATTTGCAGCTCGATAATGCAGGGGAAAAGAAAAATTTATTTTCTGGGGAGAAATTCAAGCTAGCTGCGGAAATTTGCGTAAGTAGCAAGGAGCCTAATGCTAATAATCTCCAAGACCGTGAGGAAAATGTCTCCAGGCCATGTCAGAGACCTTCATGGCAGCCCCTCCCATCATAGGCCCTGAGGCCCAGGAGGAAAAAGTGGTTTTGTGGGCTGGGCCCAGAGTCCCAGCTGTGTGCAGTCTAGGGACTTGGTGTCCTGTGTCCCAGCTGCTCCAGCCGTGACTGAAAGGGGCCAATGTACAGCTTGGGCTGTGGCTTCAGAGGGTGGAAGCCCCAAGCCTTGGCAGCGTCCATGTGATGTTGAGCCTGCAGGTATGCAGAAGTAAGAATTGAGGTTTGGAAACCTCTACCTAGATTTCAGAAGATGTTTGGAAATGCCTGGATGCCCAGGTAAAAGATTGCTGCAGGGGTGGGGCCCTCATGGAGAACCTCTGCTAGTATAGCAAGGAAGGGAAATGTGGGGTCAGAGCCCCCACACAGAGTCCCTGCTGGGGCACCACCTAGTGGAGCTGTGAGAAGAGGGCCACTGTCCTCCAGACCCCAGAATGGTAGAGCCACTTACAGCTTGCACCATGCACCTGGAAAAGCTGCAGACACTCAGTGCCAGCCTGTGAAAGCAGCTGGGAGGGAGGCTGTATCCTGCAAAGCCACAGGGTATGGGAACCCACCTCTTGCATCAGCGTGACCTGAGTCAAAGGAGACTATTTCGGAGCTTTGACATTTGACTGCCCCACTGGATTTTGGATTTGCATGGGGCCTTGTAGCCCCTTTGTTTTGGCCAATCTCTCCCATTTGGAATGGCTGTATTTACCTAATACCTGTACTCCCATTGTATCTAGGAAGTAACTAGCTTGCTTTTGATTTTACAGGCTCATAGGTGGAAGGGACTTGCCTTGTCTCAGATAAGACTTTGGACTGTGGACTTTTGGGTTAATGCTGAAATGAGTTAAGACTTTGGGGTACTGTTGGGAAGGCATGATTGGTTTTGAAATGTGAGGACATGAGATTTGGAGGGGCCAGGGGTGGAATGATATGGTTTGGCTGTGTTCCCATTCAAATCTCAACTTGTATCTCCCAGAATCCCCGTGGGTTTCAGGGAGGGACCCTGGGGGAGGTAATTGAATCATGGGGGCTGGTCTTGCCGGTGCTATTCTTGTGATAGTGAATAAGTCTCACGAGATCTGATGGGTTTCTCAGGGGTGTCCACTTGTGCTTCCTCCTCATTTCTCTCTTGCTGCCATGTAAGAAGTGCCTTTCTCCCTCCACCATGATCCCACCAGCCATGTGGAACTGTAAGTCCAATTAAACCTCCTTTTCTTCCCAGTCTTGGGTATGTCTTTCTCAGCAGCGTGAAAATGGACTAATACAGGCCGGGCATGGTGGCTCACGCCTGTAATCCCAACACTTTCGGAGGCTGAGGCAGGTGGATCACCTGAGGTCAGGAGTTTGAGACCAGCCTGATCAACATGGAGAAACCCTGTTTGTACTAAAAATACAAAATTAGCCGGGCGTAGTGGTGCATACCTGTGATCCCAGCTACTCGGGAAGTGAGGCAGGAGAATTGCTTGAACCCAGGAGGCAGAGGTTGCAGTGAGCCGAGATCGAGCCATTGCACTCCAGCCTGAGCAACAAGAGCAAAACTGCATCTCAAAAAAAAAGAAGACGACTGATACATAACCATACTGTGTATGCAAAATATTACACGGCACAGAGTTTCAACTGAGACAATGAGTTTGGGAGAACAAACAGACTAGAACAGAAAGGAATTGAGTCCTTCATTCCCCACCTCACTGAAGTGCTGGCAAACAAGAATATTGGCCAAGCAAACTGGTAGTTGAAAGAGCTTGCCCTAAATTCCATGTGGGATAAGGTGAGGAGGCTACATAGGGTCCTTAAGGGCAGAGAGATCTTGATCATTCCATTTGCCATCATCATCCTCACTGGTATTAACTTTTATCTGCCCGGCACTGTTCTAAGGACTTTGTACTAACACATAGAATACTAAACATGAGAAGTTTCCTCACCTATTACCTCAAATCTGCAGGTGAGGAAATTGGGACACAGTAGTCATTTTCCAAAGGTCACACAGGTAGTGAGAGGCAGAGCTGCTTACTGTTACCCCCGTGCCTAGCACAGAAGGTGCTATATTAGTGCTTGCTAAGTCCTTAGCTTGATTTCTCCCAGACATAATAGCTAAGGAGAAAAGGTGATGGCAAATAAACATACTGACCAGCCTTGCCAGAGAAACGAGTGCTTAGAGAGTTAGGGTTATATGTATCTTCTAATAAAAGCAGATCACCTCCCCGCCCCAGGGAGAAACGTGGATTGTGTGGCTTTGGCAGAGGGAGACAGTTTGCATCTGCAAGGCTGAGGGGTCCAGTTCTTCGGGTGGACAGTGACTCTATTCTACTCATGGCTCTGCTGTGATTTTCCGTCATTCCAAAGGTCCCAAAATGTTAAAAAGCAAGGCCTGAGGCAGAAATGAAACTCACAGGAAGGGAACGCCTGTCCATGCCACCATAATAGGTCACTGTCCTAGAGGACACATTTCAAATCAGTAAATGATCCTTGGCGTCTCCAGGTGTCAGCTGTTTGGAAACAGGGCCCGCCTGCCCAGGCGCTGCCACAGGGAGCATTAGCAGCGGCAGGTGCAGGCTGGACCTGAGCAAGCGTCGCCACAGATGCACCTCAGAGAGGGGGCGACGGGCTCCAGAAGCCAGTGTGGGCATGCGTTCCCCAATCCGGTCTCTTTGGATGGTGTTTTTTCCCCGCCTCCCTTCCCAGCCCACTGGCTCACATACCATCAGATGCTTTCTCTGGGCACAGTAAGATTGGCTGGTTTTTGAAGAGGTCAACCACTCTAAACTTTCTAAAACTTTTATCTAAACAGTAGCTTATAGTTTTGGTCAGTATTTGATGCAAATCTGACATATGGGGTAGGTCTTTGACCAAGGCCGTAGGGATGCTGTGAGGAGCAGAACATTTTCATTCCGTTCTTAACCTGCTGAGGGAAATACTGTTGAGGCCAATTTCACACCTGAAAACTGGGGATGGAGCAATAAAGAAATTTGCCTAAGGCTACAGCTAGTAAGTGGTAGAGACAGAATCGGACCCTAGGAGGCCTGGACCATACAAGTCCTCCATGAAAAGAAATGGCACTGTCCTGACTTCAGTGGTGGCAAGCAGATGTCTCACTAAGCCATCCCTCTAACCTGACAAGTGGCAGCATAAGGCTGAGGACGGGGCAGAGGGGTCAAAACAGCCGTGCCAGTTAGTGGCAGATTAAAGCATTGAACTTGAAGTACCTGAGATAAAGTATGGATACCAGTTGCCTTGGACTTGACTGTTTCAAACCCCTTAAGCCCGCTGCAGCGTTCAAGAGATCTATCTGCTGGCTCAGAGTCTCACACAGGTCCGCCTTGCTGATAAATGTTTTGGAGCTTTTGTGTATTTGGCTGGAAATATGCAAAAAGTAAATGAGCCAAACAGTTTATTGTATAAACCCAGAAAAGCCTGGAGACTCAGTCTGGGGGGCCCAGGATAAGAGTGAAAATTGTGGCCTCTAAGTGCTGCCTCCATGACTGCCAGCACCCCTTGTTCCTGAGTTAACACCAGAGCTGGATGGAGGCTGGTGAGCTTGGGGTCTTGGGGGCCATGGGCTCCTAGAGCTGGCTTTCCCGGGACTCTTTCTGCTCCTCAGGTAGCGTGGGGCCTCCTGCCTTGGGGCTTCCATTCTAGCCCTTGGCACTCTGCTGTTTTTTCACAACTGAAGCTGAATCCATCCTGGGGATGTCGGTTTCCTAAGGGCAGGGCAGGCCTCTCCCCAGTGCCTGGCCCCGGGCCAGAACCCTAAGGGCAGCTCCACACTGTGAGTAGGGGCCTGAGCCCAGACTGCAGAAGGACAAGACAAAGGCAGGCCCGGCAGGCAGCCTGGCAGCCACAGGAGAGCTCCGGATGCCCTCCAGGACTGGCAGGGCAGCTGTTAAGCCCTGGCTCCATGGGTATATTGTCAGTGCCAGTCCCTGCAGCCCCTGCCCTCGGGGTCCAGCACTCCAACCTGGCCAAACCCACAGCCAGAGAGTGCTGGGCAGAGCTTCCTGCCAGGGAAGGCTCTTGCCATTTCTAAGCAGGTGCTCTGGCTCTGTAGGAGAGAGGGAAACTTCTCTGCGGATATGTGGAGGGAGGGAGAGAGGGAAGGGCTGTTTATGCAGTGGCAGCAGCACCTTTCGAGTAGCTCCAGAACTAGCCTGGGGACTGGGGTGGGAAATGGGTTGGGCAGATGGACTAGGGAAGTCCACTTCTTGCCAGGTAAGTTTGGAGGAGGATAAAGCAATTCTACCTGAAGAATCACAATAAAGAGCCCTTGATACAAGATCCTGTGGGATCTAAGGGGAGGAGCCGAAGTCAGCTTGCAGTATTGGGAATGCTTCCGAGACAGATACCTCTAATATTTTTGAAGGCTGCCATGGGGTCTGTGGGTGGACAGGGAAAGGGCATTCCAGCCAAGGCATGAATAAGCATGAGAGAGTAGGGGGTACATGGATGGGTGGAGTTGGGGCTGGTGGGATCCGGGAACCAACAACCAAAGCTCCTGCCAGTGACACCCACACGGGAGTCCTGTGCCCAGAGGCAGTTTGGAGGACTAAGAAGTCCACAGTCACATGGGTCACAGGCCTTTTCTTGGCACCCCCAGCAAAGAGGTGAAAACAAACAGCTGCCCAAGGCACCTATCTAGGATAGAGGCCTCTTCGCCCTACCCCAGGGGCCAGGGCACGGCCCTACGGTGTCTGCCTTCGCAGAGCAGAGCCATGACCCATTTTAAATTACAACTCGGTACACACATGCAGAAGAAGCATTTCTCAAAACCTAACCTACTGTTGGCTTATGTAAGGCACTCTAATTTTTATTTTCTATCCTGTCCTTTTTTTTTTTTTTTTTTTTCTAATTTAATGCTGGTCTCAATCCCTGAAATTGCTTTTATAACCCATGAGTGAATTTTGCCTGCAGTTCGGAAACACTGCCCTGGAAAGGGATGGGCCTGCCCTTCTCCAGCCCTACTTTCCAGAAGGAAAACCGAGATGAAGGCCCTGCATCCTGGTGAGGGTCAGTGGTGGGCAGGCCCAGCAGGGCCTCCAGAGCTGCTCAAGGCTGCCACTCTGCCCCCACTCTGCCCCGTAGGCTGTGCGGGCCAGGGAGCCGGGGCTCGAGGGGCTCCAAGCAGGGTGAGCTGTAGTGGGACCCAGAAGGGTGGAAGGATGCGGGCTGGAAGTTGCAGAGGGTCAGGTTCAAATCCTGCTTCCGCTATTGATTGGCTCTCAGACCTTGGATCTGTGAATTAACTTTTGAGCCTCAGACTCCTCGTGCATAAGCCAGGCATAATAGTCTCTCCCTCGCAGTGTTGCTGTATGGACTCAGGGTGATTTAATGACCCCCTACAGAGCTCTGGAACATTTGCGGTGCTGGCAGGACAAGGCAAGGGACGGCAATCATGGCAGGTCCCTGAAGTCCTGGTTAACACTGGTTTCCAAAATTCCAGCCGGCCTGTGGTTTCTCCAGCACGCTTGAGAGCTGGGGACACGGCATGCACTAGGCACTCATTCTTGCATACCTCGCCCCCGCCCCAGGGACGCGAGAGTCCCTAGCTCACCCCATTTCCTCCCCATCCCTCCGGCCAGCTCCAGCTCCAGCTCATCCTCCCAGTCTGGCTTGCGCGCTGCCTCCACAGCACCTTTCAGCAAGCCCGGGGACCATGCGGTTCTCCAGTCGGCTCCTGTCCCCCCTGCGCCGCGTTCCTGAAGGACGGTGTGAGCCCAGCAGAGAGAGAGAGAGAGAGAGAGAGAGAGAGAGAGAGAGAGAGAGTGTGTGTGTGTGTGTGTGTGTGTGTGTGTGCGCGCGCGCGCATGTGTGCTGGGGGCGGGGATGTGTATACTCCCGCGAGCCCGCCCTCTCTCCACTCAGGCTGCAGGCCCCCCGCGGCTCTAACACTCTAACAGCCGGTGCCCTGCTGGACACACCCTGCCTCGTGGATGCCGCCTTGGCGGGAAGGCCCCGGTGACCCCAGGCAGGGCAACAAGCCCGCGCCCCTCACCTCCGCCCGCGCGAGGCCCCGCGGGAGAAAGAGGACAAAGGCGGAGATGCCTGGCCCCGCGCCTCCTGCCGGCGTGACGGGAACACTCTCTGCAGGCAGCCGCTTGGCAGGGAAGGCGCGGCTGGCGCGCCTGGCACGGAGTCTGCGGGTGCAGAGCGAGCGGCCGCCCCCTGCATGCCTGGGAAGACTTGCGAGCACCGACGTCGTTGTGAGGTTGCCTCGGGTGGCCTGAGGGTAGGGAGGGCGCGGGACGGCCGCCGAGGGCACAGTCAGTCTCCTGCTTGCAGGGCACGCGACAGGCCTCAGTCCTCACCCCCGGCAGAATACGGGCAGTGACCTCTCGCCTCCGCGGCACCCCGCAGCGACAGAGGGGTGGGGGTGGGGTGAGGGGGTGACTTCTGAAAGTGCCCCAACCCGCAAGGAGATTGAGGTGCCTGACGCAAAGATGGTGCCACTTTCTGCTCCGTGTAGTCCCAGTGTCAGGGGCCTTCTGTGAACCTTGGGATGGAGGTACTTAGACACCAGAAAACCCACACCTTTGCACATGGCTGTTTCCTTTCTGTGCCTGAGCCACTGGGCCCTTGCTGTAACTTCCTACTCCTTTTAGAAAGCCCTGCTTGGGCTCACCTGCCTGGTCTGCGCCCTTGCCAGCTACCCGGTCAACCACGAATCACGGCCCCAGGCTGTCCACAGGCTGCATCGACTGTAGTTCCTTGCTGCACACCCGGCCTCTGGCGCTGTATTGTATGTGTACCTCCCTCTAGGCTGGAGCCCCTTGAGGTTTCGGGTCTTTCTTAAATCCGGGAGCTCTTTCCTGGCGCTAGGCCTGGCTCCTGGTTAATAAGTTCTCGGCAAGAAGGTTCTGATGGGCCAGGCGCACGGCTCAGGCCTGTAATCCTAGCACTTTGGGAGGCCCGGGCAAGCGGATCACACGAAGTCAGGAGTTCGAGACCAGCCTGGCCAACATGGTGAAACCCTGTCTCTACTAAAAATTAGCCAGGCATGGTGACAGGTACCTGTAGTGCCAGCTACTCAGGAGGCTGGGGCAGGAGAATCACTTGAACCTGGGAGGTGGAGGAGGCAGAGGTTGCAATGAGCCGAGATTGTGCCACTGCACCCCAGCCTGGGCAACAGAACAAGACCCTGTCTCAAAAAAAAAAAAAAAAAAAAAAAAAGGTTCTGATGGTCTAGTATGTGAGGCAGGGCTGCCCCAGGCCTTCAAGGTCAGCAGCTCCCCAGGCAGGCAGATGGAGAGGTCAGACAGGAGGCTGGAGGAACCAAAGCCCCCTCCCATCCACACAAGGCAGGGCCTACACATTGGGCTGCCCCAGGGAGGGGCTGGGATGCCAGCGCCTTTGCCTCTTTGGAATTAGGTCACCATCCAGAGGCCTCGTGCCCTTCCCCTAGCACCAAGGCTTTTCTGGTATGGGGCAGCAGCTGCAGTGGGAAAAGTGGGCCCCAAGTCAGAGGGGCAGGATTGGATGTCCTGGCACTGCTGCCGAACTTTGTTCCCCATCTAAGTAAACCGAAGACAACGAGCAGGACACACCTGGCAGGACTGTTTAAGAACGAAGTATGTCACCAGCCCGGGGGTGATATGCCTGAGGCCTTTGCCCATCGTCCTCCCAGCCCCAGCGCACCCCTTCCACCTCCTCCCAGCTGGGAAGGCAAGTTGTCCTTGCCATACAGAGAAAAACAGAGCTGTGTTTGGCCCCTAGGAGCTTTTCTCAACATGAAGTGTCTCCATTTTTGTGATCTTAAGGCTAGGAATTGCGGTATAGGAGGAGGAATTGCGGTATAGGAGTTTCTCTATACTTGTAGTTTCTTGCTGTGGGGTCATTTCTACACTTTGGGGTGTGCCGGTGCCCTCTCACAGCCTGAAGCCCCAAGCACTTGTTTTTCCAGCCCCTCTGCTCACCTGCCAGAGCCTCCGCATTCCTCCTTCACACCTATACCCCATTCTGTGAGCCATGGGGCTCAGCCCCTCCCTCTCCCCACATGGGCACCATGAAGACAGGGTTCTACCTGGCTTCTGCTACGAAGGCCCTGGGCAGGGGGACACACCCCAAACCCTGCACAGGACTGCCTCCTCGCCCCCACCACCTTCTTTCTGGGCCACAGGCCTGCTTCAGTGCCCTGCCTGATGAAAGCTGCTCTGACACTCAGGTAAACCTGATTCTGCTGAACGTTGGGTTTCTTGTTTCCAGGATTTGTTTTCCTAACCACAGCTGGCACCTTGGCGAGTTCTAAAACAGCTCTGGACTTCCTATTCTGCTCCTCAGTTGTGCCTACCCAAGGCCCCTTGGCTCCTTCTCTCCTAATGACAAATCTTGCCCAGGGCTTCTCTTCCTCTAAAGGATGGTCTGGAGGCTTCTGCATCTACCCTGCCGTCACCCTAACCTGGGGCCTCCCAGCCTTTCCTCTGGCATGCCACCACCAGCGCCCATGCCCTCCCCCACTCCCTGGTCCTGCCCATGGCTAGTGAAGGTCAAGTGAGTGTCCAGCCCAGAATTTAGCAACTCAGAGTGGGAGAAGCTTCAGCCTTGCTTTTTAATAAGTTAAGACTGACAACATGGCCATCCACTCCTGAAGAGGAGCCGTCCAGGCAGTGCTGAGGCCCAGGCAGATGGCCCATCCCCACTCTCCACAGCCACCCACCTGCCCACGGACTGCACTGCTAGGAGGTCTGGGCAGAAAGTGTGCAGCTGTGTGATGGCCAGGCACTGCTGCAGCCCTGTCTCCAAGCTGGACAGGAGAGCTAAGACGAGGCTGCACAGGCCCTGCTGCAGCAACTCCTGCCTCCATCTGGGCAGAGGCAGCAGGCGGGCGGCTTGGGACTGGTCTGGCCGGTCCCACTGGCTGGATCCTGGCTACTACAGTAGCATATCCTGAAATCGGTCTTCGTTTTTTTTTTTTTTTTTTCTTTCAATTTTATATATCAAAAAAATTTCCTAGAAATGTTTAATATTCTGGATACCAGATGACATCTCCCAGGTGTTCCCATACCCAGAAGGGGCATAAAAGACCACACATTCCGATTTTGGTTGGGCGTATATGGTCAATGGCTGTAAGGCTAGTACTCCAGGACACTTTGCCCATTTCTGGCTAAAGGGCAAAGGCAGTGAATGGGAGTAGGGAGGAACATAGATGAAAAAGGGAAGGGTCAAGGCCAATATGGACATGAGCTTTCTTTGGTTCCACAGTGTTGGAGGCTGGGGTAGCCTTTGATGGGAAGTGGGACCAGGAGGTGGGGCCAGCTCTCAGACATCAACCAAGGGGTCCACTGAATCTCCCTCCTCCCCCTGCCAACAAAGGTACAAGTTGATGTTGACACCCCTCAGACATGGAAGGAAACCCATTTTTTTTTCTCTAGTTCTGCATAAATGGCCTTAAAACAAATATGCAAACAGGCTCCTTGCCTCTCCCTAAGGCAGTCCATCACAGAAGCCCTGCCACAGCACAAGGGGTTAGACGCCAGCAGGATCTGTGTTTCTGGCACAGAGCAGCTCGGCAGCACGTTCCTGGCCAACCACCCTCAGTGGCTCAGGGCTTCCGAGGTGGTGACAGTGAGGGCAGTGGCACTTCTGGGTCACCGTGGTACAGGTCTCTGCCTCAGGACACGAATTGATAAGCTCTCTGAGTGGGCCAGCAGCTCCTTAATGTGAGCCAAGCCCAGCCCTGCCACCTTGGCCCCGTTCACCTCCAGAATCTCGTCGCCCACTCCCAGCAGCCCCGAGTACAGCTTGGCCATGCTCATGTCAGCCATCTCCTGCACGTAGATCCCTGCAAAGGAAAACGGGAGAATTTCACATTGACACCCAAATTGAAGATGTGCATCTCTGGAATGCTGATCAGATCGGTGAGGGGCTGTTTGTGTGGCACAGGGAAGAGGTGCTCATACAGGGTACTTCTGTGTGCAAACACATACACACACACCCATTATTCCACCTCACAACCACAACTGGCTTTAGGCATAGATACACTGCGCCTCCTCCATGTCTAACTCCATTACGCTGTCTCCGCTTTTAACATGGAAATGCTCCCAGTGCAAATAATGTGTTAAGCTGCTGTTATTCGTTTACACCTGACTGTGAGTGAGCTGATCTTCTTCTGAGATAAGCTTTTCTTGTAGAATAGGTAGGAAAATACTTTTTAAAAATTAGGAACCATACCTATTCGGTGCCTGGCACTGTGATCCAGTTGCTGCCCTCAGGTCGCCCAGGCCCAGCGTGAAGGCCAGGATGGCGGGAAGGTATCATCAGAAGAGCAAAAAGTAGCTAAGCTACATCCAAGCCTGCTTTGCTGCACTCTGCTGTCAAGGACTGACCCTGGCCTCAGTCTGACTCAGATATGGTTCCTCAGCTGGGATGGGGAAGCATCTGAGCAAAAAATTCTAGCCACGTATTTTAAAGCTCCGGTGGCCCCACCTCCAGTGGAGGCCTCTGCCTCCACACTGCCTGTCCGAGGGGGCCTGTCCTGCTCGCCTAACAGGAGAGGAGGCTACGAGAAGGCCTGTGAGGACAGATGTTTTGCCTTCCTGAGCTCCAGAGTAGGGAGAGACCTGTCCTCTCTTCCCCTCACATGCATGTCAAGCTCATCAGCAAATAGTCAAATCAACCAGAATCCAGCCCCTCTCCCCTCTCCCATCTCCGCAGCCATTCCCAGCCCAAGCACCACCACTCCTCTTTTGCACGTGCCCCCTCCTGCCCACCCCAAACAGGCCCTGCCTGGGTCTAGGAGGTGCCAAGAGCCAGCCTGGGGGAACCAGCTTCTCTGCTTCTTTCCCAGGCTCCGGCTCTCAGGGAGCCCCATCAGTGGGGCAGGCTCTGGGGGGCTCGGGCTGGCTGGGTTAGCTCCCCTGGCCTCTCTTGGAAGCGTCCAGCTGAGGAGGCCTCCCCTGGCCTCAACCATGGTTGGAAACCTTTCAAGTTCCCCTCCAGCTGCTCCCACCTGGGAGAGAAAGTGAGGTGCCAGCTCTCCCAGCGCAGGCTGGAGCCCCTGATGCCCATCCGTGCCGGGTGGACACAGGCTGAGACACAAGCCAAGTTTGCTGGAGGACTGCAGGGCACGTACCTGGCGCGGCCGCCAGCACAGGCAGAATTCACTAGGCCACTCAGTGCAGCTTTGGCACCCTCGCTGTTGCCAGCCCAGCGCGGCTCACTGCATTTCAAAACATGAGGCCACTGCCCACGCGTTGCTGTCTCCACTTCCTGCTCGAATCAGGTTCTTAGCAGGGGCCCAAAAGGGCGGCAGGTCCGTACCTCAACCTCTGGCTTGACACTGCTCACCGCATCTTGGACTAGTGGGAAGCTGTCTCTCAGGTCCCCCCAGCCCTGCAGGAGCTTTGGGCAGCCCAGCCTCTGGCCTTGACAGAAGTCGGGCATTTTAAAGCCTGCCTCTGAAATGTGGGTTTGAAAGAGCACTGATACCTCCTCCTTCACTGAGGTACCTGAAGGTCTGTGGCTCTGAATTTAGCAAATCTAATCTCTGTATACATCCCCCTCCCTGGGCTGAGGTGTGGGATCCCTTCTGTTGCTTCTTGGCCAAGCTGAGCCTTTTCTGCAGGGCTGTCTCCCCTGACCGTACGTCTGCCATCCTGCTGCACAGGGCGTTTGCCCTCAGCCCCGTCTTTCACCTTCTCTAGCTGGAGCTTTTACTGCCTGCCCTCCCTGTTTACGGGTTGGTGGCACGGGGAGGGGCAGGTGAGAAGGGGCCCCTGTGGTGAACCCAGAGAAGTGTCTGATGTGCAGCGGTTGTTGCAGGCGGGGAGTAATGATAAACCCTGAAAGAATGCAGCCAGAGCCAGGCCAGGCACTGACGTCACTCCTGCCGTTTTGGGGAGACTTGGGTAGATTTCACAACTGAAAGTCATGACACAAATATGACAGAGAGCCTGCTATCGTAGGCGTTTATGTCTGCTGGAAATGGCCTTTGCTGAGGATGTGTGATCTTTATGTTGTATTCAATTAGAAGCAGAAGGCAAAGCCTGCTGTTCTCACAGGCTCATAGAGACTTGGATGTGAATGCCAGCAAGCTAATGCGACGACAGCAGGAGCAGGGAGTGCCTGGGCAGGACAGGGAAAGCTGGCACTAACCCAGCGAGGGGGCCAGGGGCCCTGGGTCACTAGAGACCCCTGCCCGTCAGACCTCCCTGACAGGTGACAGGGAGGGGCTCCCACTGCCTACAACGGAGCCAAAAGGGACTCTGGGGTGCGTTGGGGGCAGGGTATAAGCCTTGTTGTGCACTCATTGACAGGTGAATGCGGATCACCCTGGTCCCTGTCTGAGGTTCTCTTCCCCAAACAGACTTTTTCTTTCTGAAGGGAAGGAGAGAAAAATGTGAGGCCCTTTCTCCTGTGTGCCTTCTTGAATGCTCCTTATGATTCTTCTAGGTAGGTTCTGTCATCCTCATTTCACAGATTAGGGAACTGAGGCTCGGCGGGGATAATCACCTGCTCAAGGTCGCACAGCCAGCAGAGGTGCTGGAGCAGAAGCATGCTGCGTCATCCACCTCTGCCCCTACGCCGCCTGTCCAGGGGGCCTGTCCTGCTCGCCTAACAGGAGAGGAGGCTACAGGAAGGCCTGTGAGGACAGACGTTTTACCTTCCTGAGCTCGAGAGTGGGGAGAGACCTGTCATCTCTTCCCCTCACATGCATGTCCAGCTCATCAGCAAACAGTCAAATCAACCACAATCCAGCTCCTCACCTCTCTCCCCATCTCCACAGCCATTGCCAGCCCAAGCACCACGATCTCTGTCCTGGACTGCTGAAATAGCTTTAACATGGGGCTTCCTGGCTCCACCTGTGTCCCACTGGGGTATATTCTCACTCTGCTAAAAGTGTCATCAGAGAGTCTCAGTGCTCCGCTCCAAGCCTCTAGCGGCTCCCATTTCACTTGGCAGAAAGCCAAAGCCCCTTACAGTGGCACAGCCTTGCCTTTTCAAGCTCTACTTCTCCCTCGCCCTCTCTGCAGTGTCCAGCCTGACCTCCTTGCAGTCCTCACAGGCCAAGCTCACCCCTCCACCAGGGCTTTGCATTTGCTGTTCAATCTGCCGGAATACTCTTCCCCAGACACCCACGGGGCTCCTCCCTCGCCCCATCCACGCCCCTGCTCAAGTGTCATCTTCTCGGAAAAGCCTCCCCACACTACTGTCTGCACCAGCATCTGCCACACCTGCTTTATCTGTGTGTTTCTCAGAACTTTATTTTCACCATCTGACATACGTAGCACATTACACATAACAAGAGCACACGTTTCATAGATATGGTCTAGCTGCTCACTGGGTAGTATATTCATGAGGACAGGGATTTGGTCTGTTGCATTTACTGCTGTATGCCCCATATCTATAACACATAGTAGGTGCTTAGTATATATTTGCTGAAACAATGAATGATGGAACAGACATGAGAACTCATGCTGCGGTCTGCAAATGTGGCAGCAGGCAGATTTTTTTCCAAGCTAAACAACATTGACCTAGGAGATGAAAGCCTAAGACTCAACCCCCCATCAGCAGAGCCCAGCTGTAGCAGGCTTCTGCACGTGCCTTTCTGCATCTGTCTCTCCCTTTCTCTCTCCTTCCTTCCCCTCCCCTTCTTCCCCACCCCTGCACACTTGTCTTCCTTCCCTGCTCCTCTGGGGAGTCTTTCATGGGCCCATGTCCTGAGATGCATTCTGGGCCACAGACCTTGAGCGTGGGCCTTGGCACGTCACATTGCCCTGAAAGACTCATGGATGGGGCAGAACTGAGAACTGGCCAGAGTGCAGAATGATCTCCAGGATTCCTCCCTGCCCTTGCCTGGGTTGAATCGAGACCCAGAGCACATCCCAGCCAGAGGCCTGCAGCCAGGATTCATCTGAACAGAATCCTCGGGCACAGGCCTGAGGGAGGAACGGGGTGCAGAGACAGACAGGCAGTATGTGCCCAGACACACTCCGCAGCCGGAGGAAAGGAATCATTTCAACACAGCAGCCACATCAAAGGGACTGCTGAGAACGGCAGGCACAGACAGTTTCTCTCTGGCTCTCTCCTCTGCAAAGATGGCCTTCAAGATTCTAATCTTTTTCTTTTCTTTTCTTTTCTTTTCTTTTCTTTTTTCTTTTCTTTTTTTTTCTTTCTTTTCTTTCTTTCTTTCTCTCTTTCTCTCTCTTTCTCTCTCTCTCTCTCTTTCTCTCTTTACTTTCTTTCCTTTCTTTCCTTTCCTTTTCCTTTCTTTTCTTTTCTTTCTTTTATGAGACAGAGTTTTGCTCTTGTTGCCCAGGCTGAAGTGCAATGGTGCGATCTCGGCTCACTGCAACCTCCACCTCCTGGCTTCAAGTGATTCTCCTGCCTCAGCCTCCAGAGTAGCTGGGACTACAGGCATGCACTACCATGCCTGGCTAATTTTGTATTTTTAGTAGAGACAGGGTTTCACCGTGTTGGCCAGGCTGGTCTCAAACTCCTGACCTCAGGTGATCTGCCCCCTCGGCCTCCAAAAGTGCTGGAATTACAGGTATGAGCCACCTCTGGCGGCCTAAGATTCTAATTTCAAGATGTCATCAGACAGCAGGGGGACAGTGGAGCCAAACCTGCCAACTCCCCCTTGTCCTGCACACTCCCCACCAACCGCAGCTTCTTCCTCAGCTGCAACTGCCTAGGGCAAAAGGCTTTGCAGGTGCAGACTCCTAGGCAGCCCCAGACAATTCAGAAAGAGCCCCTGAGGGGAGAAGCCTAGTCTGTGGTAAGAGGCTTTCTGAATTCCCAGAGCTCCACAGCTCAGCCAAGGACCAGAAAAGCCTCTGACCACAGCCAGAAGGCCCTGCTGTGGTTTGCTAAGGCTGCCCCCAGCCATGGGGCTGAGGAATGGGAGAGGGCATACCTGAGTCCGGGCGCCCATTCCCAGAGCCCACGCAGAAGCCGAAAGTGCCCCCTGGGGAGCGCTGCAGCTGTAGCTGGCTGGTGCCGTCGGGGAACACCTCCACTAGGCGGCCCACCGTTCGAGCCAGGCTGGGAGCACCCACATCCTCCACACTGAGGGCACGCCGTGGTGAAGCCCTAGCCGGCCTGCGAGGGAACCAGACACACAGTGAGGGCAAAAAGCATGGGGCACTGGGCACAGCTCCTCCCTGGAGATGACCGATACCTCACAGACTTAATTAAGAGTCTGGCATAGGAGGCTGAGTTTCCGCTGACCTCAACCAGCAAAAAGAGCCTGCTAGGGCCAGAACTGGCGGGTTTCCGCTGCTGTGCAAGGCCTGCTTGGAACTAGAAAGCCCACCCTCCCAAAGCAGTGGTTTCAAATTTGGGGGGATACAGAGACCTCTGTAAGAATCTGAGAAAAGGCATAATTTTATGTCACATTTCTAGAAGCTGACATACACCCCGAAGGGCATCCTTGAAGCCCTAGGGAAGAGCAGCCCGCCTGCAGGGCCTCGCCAGACAGGGTGGGCTTTCTCCAAGCAGGTCATGGGTCATGGGCCTCTTTGGGGGTCTCTGTCTCTACGTGTTTATTTGGATCTTTAGCTGGGCTAAGAACACTCTCTAAACATTCTGATTTCAAGATGTCATTGGACATCAGAGGGACAGTGGAATCAAACCAGCCAACTCCACCTGATCCAGCAACTCCAGGCCTTCTCAGAGCCCAGTGCACTGAGGGTCGGTGCATGGCACTGAGGTGCTGAGACTCCGGTGGCAGCCTTGTCTCCACACATCAGATGTGCTGGAGGGAGGCCTTGCTTTCTCAAGGGACCCTGCTCAGAGCCATGACGCTGAGGCAGGGAGCAGTTAAGATTTTGGCTCCACTGGCCAGTCTCCAATGAGTTTGTCCTCCAAACTGTGTGTGCCCACGCTTACCTGCCAGCTGCACTGTGGTCCCCTGGCCCCGCTACCAGGTAGAGGCTGGACCGGTCCCCCTTGCCGCTCAGCAGAGAATGGAGGTTCTGGAAAGAGGCAGCTTTTCGACGCTGGTGACAGGGTGACACCTGATGGGAAAGGGCCAATATTGCAGGTGAGAAAAGCCACCAGGGCGGCGCTGACTGGGGACTTGGCCCCCACCATGAACCTGAGGGTCCTGTAAGAAAGTGACAGCACAAGCTTTTATCATTGCTTCCAGGAATTCAACGGGAACCACCACGACTTTACTCAAGGAGATGGGTCTATGTAGGCCATCTGAGGAGTCAAGGCATTTTTCATTTTGTTTTCTAGCTGAAATAACAACTGTAGTGCTATACTAATCACCTCGTCGATTAAGAAAATCTAAGATACTCATTAAAGAAGAAATGAAAGTAAGTTTGTTACAGAGTAATACCACTTTAGAGTTAAAATTCGAAATATTGTTCTATGATTCTTTATTATGTCTTTTATGATTGCTTTCATTCAAAAATGTAAATTGAATTTTGTACGTTAAAATATTGTGGATAAAAAGATAGACAAGAGATCCTTCAAGGCGTTCACAAAGTGATGGGGGCAGGGCTGAGCACAGGTAAGTTAAAAGGCTCCTGTGCACATTAAAAGGAGGTAGTGTGCGCTGGGCGCAGTGGCTCACACCTGTAATCCCAACACTCCGGGAGGCTGAGGCGGTTGGATCACCTGAGATCAGGAGTTCGAGACCAGCCTGGCCAACATGGTGAAACCCTGTCTCTACTAAAATTACAAAAATTAGCCAGGCATGGTGGCAGGCGACTGTAATCCCAGTTACTTGGGAAGCTGAGGTGGGCGAGTGACTTGAGCCTGGAAGGCAGAGGTTGCAGTGAGTGGAGATCGCATCACTGCACTCTAGCCTGGCGACAGAGCCAGACTCATCTCAAAAAAAAAAAGAAAGAGAGAGAAAGAGAGATAATGTGTAGTGTGGCGGAGAGGGACTCTGGCTCGGGGGGTTTGGGACACTGAAGGCGCTGACACCTGAAGCAAGAGCTCTCCAGACGAGGAGAGAGGTAAGATTGTACCGAGCAGAGGAAAACGGTTTATCTAAGGCATGGAGAGATGTGAGAAAGCGCGGTCACTCTGGAGCACTGCATGGTCTGAGTGGCAGGCCGTATAAGCTGTGGTCTAGAGCCGCGGACCAGACCTGGAAGGTCCTGATGTGCCCTGTAAGGGGCTACTGAGTGATGCTGATACAAGTAACAAGATCAGAACTGTGTTCTAGAAAATGACCCGATGAGGAAGCAATTCTGAAGGTTGGGGAGACAATCACTGGGGCTTCCATTCAGCCTACATCCTCTTACCCCCCTGCAGTCTGAGAAATGAAGCGGTCAGGAGGCTGAGGCAAGGAAAAGTAGTCTTTGAAACAAATATCACCCACATTATTGGTTACATTTGAAATCCTTGCTGCTGTGGTCTGAATGTCTGTATCCCTCCGCAGAGTCACAGGTTGAAACCTAATCACCAAGGGTGGGGCTTTTGAGGGTGATTAGGTCATGTGGGCAGAGTGCTCAGGAATGGGATTAGTGCCCTCACTACATGAGGTTACAGTGAAAAGAAAGCCACCTATGAAGAAGCTGGCCTTCACCAGACACCGAATCTGCCAGAGTCTTGATCTTGGACTTCCAGCCACCAGAGAACTGTGAGAAATAAATCTCTGTTGTCTGAAACCTACCAGCTTCGGGGATTTTGTTATACCAGCCTGAATAGACTAAGGAGTGCTCTAAAGAAGGCAGGCGTGGAATCAAGAAGCTTCAGAGGGGGCCTGACCTCGTACCTGAGTTCAAGAAGGCTTCCTGGGAGAAGTCATGTTGAACTCTGCCCTGAAGGATAGGCGGGAGTTTCCTAGGGAGAGTGGGGATAAGGAGAAGGAAGGAGAGCCTTCTAGATGCAGGCTCAAAAGCTCACGGGGAAGGGACCCAGCCCGCTAGAGAACATGGGAGCAGCCAGGGTGGGCAGGAGCCACAGCAGAGCAAAATAAAAGCAAACCCCCGGCTGGTCACAGTGTTTCACACCTGTAATCCCAGCACTTTGGGAGACCAAGGCAGGTGGATCACCTGAGGTCAAGAGTTTGAGACCAGCCCGGCCAACATGGCGAAACCCCATCTCTACCAAAAATACAAAAATTAGCCAGGCGTGGTGGCTGGTGCCTATAATCCCAGCTACTTAGGGGGCTGAAGCAGGAGAATCACTGGAACCCAGGAGGCAGAGGTTGCAGTGAGCCGAGATCGCCCGCTGCACTCCAGCCTCAGTGACAGAGCAAGACCTGTCTAAAACAAAAAAAACCATCTACCATTCAATCCTACAATCCCACTACTGAGTATCTACCAAAGGAAAAGAAGTCATTATAAAGAAAAAGTTTGCTTCCATATCTTTGCAACTGCAGATTGTGCTGCAGGGTGTGTGCATATGTATATAGCTGCACAATCTGCAATTGCAAAGATATGGAACCAACCTGAGTGCCCATCAACCAACAAGTGGATAAAGAAAATGTGCTATATATACGGCTGGGCACAGTGGCTCTTGCCTGTAATCCCAGCACTTTGGGAGGCCAAGGCAGGCGAATCACCTGAGGTCAGGAGTTTGAGAACAGCCTGGCCAACATGGTAAAACCCCCTCTCTACTGAAAATACAAAAATTAGCCGGGTGTGGTGGCGTGCACCTGTAATCTCAGCTACTCAGGAGTCTGAGGCAGGAAAATTGCTCGAACCTGGGAAGTCCAGGTTGCAGTGAGCAGAGATTGCACCACTGCACTCCAGCCTGGGCAACAGAGCGAGACTCCATCTTAACAAACAAACTAAAAACCAAAAAAAACAAAGCCTCCCAGCAAACACACTCTTGGCAGCACCACACGCCAACAGCAAGTATTTTAACCTGAAGAATGTCACAAATACTGCTGGGGGAGACAGATCCTTCGTCTTTTTTATTTTCTTGAAAATTTCTGTCTTTTTTCAATTTTTGAAAATGTCTCTCTGCTGCTCATCCTCCCTGCTCTGCCTCCTACTCCTTCTTGCCCAGTCTATTTCCTATCTCTGTCCACTCAGCTCAGATTGCCTGTCAAGGGGCTGTTGAGGGAATCCACGTGGGAAGCGATCTGCGCCTGGGTTCAGAGTCACTCGGGCCATGGGGAAGGTTCCAGGCTCTCTATGACATCGACGGGGGTGGTGTTTCCCTTGGGGGGTTTACAGAGATAGAAGTCCTGATGACAATAAATCTGGATGCCATGGCCCAGATATGTTTTGGACAAATCTAACTTCATGAGAACAGTGAGTTCCTGGAGCCCAAGTCACCACTGCTGAGTCCCCCCAGCTTCAATCTCTGCCACCGTTTCTTTGCCTTCTGTTCATTCAACCCGCAAACATTTGTTGAGCACCGGCCATGTGCCTCGAACTGTCTTTGGTGAAAGACAGTCAATGGGACCTTCATTCAGTCCACATTGTCTTCCCGACTGCAGCCTTGGAAATGAAAGGCGCCAGCGACCCAAACCACTGTCATCTGCTTCACTCTGCCCAGGGAAGCAGGGCAGAGAATTAGGAGAAACAGACTAGCTGAAACTCCCTGGAACAGAAGGGGTGTCCAGTGCGCTGGGAGGGGGAGCCTGAGCCAGCTGCCCTGCACTTCCTACCCACTCACTGTAGTGTTCCCTCCAATAACTCACACTCCAGTGAGGGCTGAGAGACAAAACTCAACATGATGCCTCAAGTTCCACAAAGGAGGGAGGCCCAGTTTGGCCTGAGGCAGGGTTGGAAGCAGCTCCCTGAGGGGCGAGTGCCTGTGGTAGGGACCAGGGACTGAGGAGCAGGCGTTCCCAGGTGGGGAAGGTGAGAGAAAGAGCCCAGCTGACAGTTCAAAGTCAGACAGTGAGTGATCTGCCCACAGAACTGCAAGACGGTCAGCTGCAAGCGCGGTCAAGCATGTTAAAAGAATGAAGAGGGATGAAAGCAGACAGATCCCAGAAACCCTCTGGCCATGCTGAGTGGTCTGCACTTTATCTTGAAGGTGATAAGGAACCAATGACAGACGTTCAGCAAGGAGGTGGCATGGCCAGATTTGCATATCAGAAGGACCACTCTGGAAGCCACATGCAGGACCATGGCAGAGAGGCCAGTCAAGGGGCTGTTGAGGGAGTCCACGTGGGCAGCGATCTGTGCCTGGGCTCAGAGTCACTCTGGCCATGGAGAAGGTTCCAGGACCACCAGGCTGTCAACTCTCCGGGACTTGGCTGAGGTGGCAAAGCTGAGGGAGAGGGTGGAGTCTAGAGTGAGCCCAGGCCTGGGCAGCTGGTCCAGGGGAACCCGAGTCTCATGGGTCAACCATAGGGATGCCAGCAGCTTCCCTCTCTCTGCCATGGGCTCCTTGGGAGGCATCCTCAGCACCTCCTCCCTCCTTCCATGGAAACCTTTCATTCTGATGGTGGCTGCGCTGCCTCTGGCTTCACTCCCTGGGCTGGGGCCCTGGACTCACCGGGTGCAGGGATTGTAACGACGGGGCCCTGGAGTGTGACACCAGGTGGGGCGCGGCGGGCTGCAGCTGCTCCACGCTGTAGCTGCGGGACTTGCCTAGCTTGGGCCGGGAACTCTGGCTCAGGGCTGAGAAGAGCTTTTTCAGCCCGAAGGTGGAGGCGATGCTGCTGCTCCTTTTCTTGTTCTGGTCCGAAGGGGCAGCCGAGGGGGAGCCGGGTCCTGTGCCAGCCCCTGCTGATGCTCTGAAACGCAAGGGTGGATGTGAGGAGCAGGGGAGGGCCGGGAGGGAGGCGAGGGCCGGCTGTGCCCTGGGGCCATCTCGAGGGCCACACATGGGCCAGCACCAATGCCTCTGACACATTTGGGGCCAGGAACTGACAGCCAGGCTGCAGAAAGAAAGGCCAGGTAGAAGCCTGGTGTGGTGGCTCCCGGCTGTGGTCCCAACTACTCGAGAGACGGAGGCAGGAGGATCACTTGAGCCTGGAGGTCAAGGCTGCAGTGAGCCGTGATTACACCACTGCACTCAGCCTGGGCAACAGAGTGAGAACCTATCTCAAAAAAAAAAAAAAAAAAAAAGAAACAAAAAAAGGCCAAGTGGACTTCCGCCAGATGCTCTGTTTGGGTAGCTTTTGGTGAGAATAGTGCAGGCAAGCCCCCTCCCATAACACTCCACTAAGGACCCACACAATCATTCATTCAATTTTTTTTTTCTTTTTTGAGATGGAGTCTCACTCTGTTGCCCAGGCTGGAGTGCAGTGGTGTGATCTTGGCTCACTGCAACCTCTACCTCCTGGGTACAAGCTATTCTCCTACCTGAGCTTCCAAAGTAGCTGGGATTACAGGTGCATGCCACCATGCCCAGATAATTTTTGTATTTTTAATAGAGATGGGGTTTCACCAGGTTGGCTAGGCTGGTCTCAAACTCCTGACCTTGAGTGATCCACCCACCTTGTCCTCCCAAAGTGCTGGGATTACAGGTATGAGCCACCGCGCCTGGCCCATTCATTCAGTATTTCTTGATGACCTAGTATGTGGCAGCCTTTTCTAGGCCCTGGGGTGTGTGTATGCAAGACAAGCAAGGTGCTTACTCTCAGGAGCTTATGAACAGCAGACCAGGAAAGCAAAGGAGACCTGTCCCACGTGGGTAAAGCAGAGGCTGACCAGGCGTTTCTTTAAAATGGAGTGGTGGGGAAAGTCTCTCTGAGAAGAGGAGCTTTAAACTGAGAGCAGAGTGACAAGAAGGAGCCAGGGCTGCCACGGCTGGAGGTGAGTAGTCCCGGTGCGGGGAACAGCTGGTGCTGCAGCCCTGGGCAGGAAGAGCTCTGCGTGTTTCAGAACAGGAAGGGGCCAGGCCACGAAGCTTGGGCGTACGTGATGAGAAAGGGGGAAGAGGAAGGATGAGATGAGGTCAGACAGGCAGACAAGGTGGATTCCACAGAGCAAGGCCAGCCACAGCCAGGGTGTGAAGTCTATTCCAAATGCAGAGAAAAACCATTGCAGGGTTTCCAGTAGGAGAATGACACCATTTAACCAAGGTTTTAAAAAGTGACCCTTGACTCTTGTGTGGGCGAGTATGAAGGCGGAGAGCAGGTAGGGGCTACTGGAGTTGTACGGCAAACAGGCCAGAAGTCCAGGCCAGGAGAAGTGGTGGTAGACGGGATTCTGGAGCTGGCAAGGACTCGCAGAGGGCTACAGTGGGAGAGAAGGAAGAGGGAGCAGCCCCTGACTCCTGGATGTGGGCTTGAGCACTGGGCCAACAGATAGTGATGTGTTTGCCGGGAAGGGGCCACAGGGGAGGCAGTTGTTGAGCTTTTGGTTTGAGGGGCCTATCAGATTCCCTAGTGGAGATGTCCAGGAGAAACTGGGCGTGTAGCTCTGGAGTTCTAGAGAGCAGATGGGGCCGGAGATGGAGAGCTGGCTCCGGGTGCCTCTTCAGGCGTGGAGCAGCCTGTGGCCACCAGGCATAGTGTGTCACAGGGAAGAGAAAGCCCTGGCCAGAGCTCCGGGCTCACCAAAGTTTTGAGGCAAGCCAAAGAGGTCCCCAGGGCCAGGACTCGGACCCCACTCCCCCACCAGTTGAAGGAGAAAAGGGAAATGTGACTGCTGAGCTCTGTTTCCTCAACATCTGGTTAATTCTAAGCACAGAGCAGAAGCAAGCCTCTCAGACAGGTAACCCCATCCTGGGGGCTCCCCCAGGGTTAGGGCCCTGCTAGCTTTGCCCCAGGAACCGGCACAGCATCTGCAGCGAGGCCATTCAACGGATGGTCCATGAATGAATGATCCGGTGCATCAGTCCAAATGGCTCTGGGTGAGGAGTGGTAGGGCTGCCAGGCTTGCTCATAGTCTAGGGATCCTCTTAGGACTAGGAGCAGTGTGGTGGGTCAAGCCACCACTTCAGGGGGTCTCTGTTCCTCCCAGAACCCCCATTCCCACCCCCTTCTGCAGTCTGGGCTCTTTCTCCTGTCACTCACTTCGACAGCACATGTCCTGCAGATCCTGACTCTGTCCTCTGCAGGCTTCCCTCTGATTCCTGGCTGGACTCTGGGTCCTCTGAGAACAGGGAGAGGGTGATGCCCGTGGAGTTGATGGTGTCAACATCTGCTGAGCCGGGAAAGCCCTGGGGTCCTCCTGAAACAAGCACAGCATCCCACCTGAGTCAGGCTGGCTCATCCCACAGGTCCTGTGGGGGAAAGGGAAATTTCCAACAACAGGGGGAGGGTGTGAGGAAGCTGGAGAGGCAGAGTCCCAGGAGAGCAGTGGAGAGACCCGGGAAGCAGTGAGGGAAGGTGGGGTGGCCTCTTACATAACCAGGGCTGAGGACCCCTCATGAGTGTCTTCTAGGCTGGAAACTGTTTGAGGACAGGGACTGAGTCTTGTTGACTGCTGTAACCTCATCACCCAGTGCAGTAAATAGTCACTGTGTGTTAAATGAAAGGGTTGACTGTGATAAGCTATGCCCCTTCCATATCAAGGGACATAGTGGGAATGGGAAATTTTTGTATTCCTGGGACAAACCCCACAATCTTGTCAGTTATGATTTCTAAGAGCTTTAAAGTAGCCATCATTTATGGAGATCTATTATGTGCTAGGCAAAGAATGGAATCCTCTCCAGAGGTGAGCTCACAGGATCCTAGGAGATGGCTCCGTCATTGTCCTCACTTTACCGAGGAGGAAGCTGGTAGGCTGAGGGATTGAGGGACTCGCCCAGGGCCTCACTTGCTCTGCTCCAAGCTCCAAGGTGAATGCCCAGGCTGCCCAGAGAGGTCAGCAGGTCTCAGAAAGGAAGCCCTGTGGGAAGTGGTTAGGGGCGAGCCCATCAGAGAAGGAACCTGCCACTCAGCACAGGGAGCCCTGAAACAGGCCGGTTTGTGTAAGCAAGGGAGGGAGAGGGACCGAGTCTGTGTGTCCCTGTGCAGTGGAGGGGCTTTGCATCCACATCCTCAGTAAGGTCTGTCATCTCTCTGCCCTCTCTCCCTCCATTCTGTTGCCAAGCCCTGGATCCCTCTTGAGCCATCCCAGCCCCAAGACTGTCAGAGCCATGGGCATATTAAAGCAAAAATGTATGGAGTGCGTCTGTTATCTCTGCCTAAAAGTGAGGGGCAGAGTTGGTCACCTGGTATCACAGCACTGAGGATAAGGCCTGAGCAGCCAAACTATGGGATTCTCCCACAGTGTGAGGACCCCTGCCAAGGCAAAGTGGTGAGACCCACACCCTTCAGCAGCCTTGCCTGCTGAAACCTACTGGCTTGCCAACAGGCCGAGGGGTCAGGGAGGGTCTGGTACCAGAGAGCACACGGCCTAGGAGCCCTATTTCCCTGGTCACCAGGTCCACTGGACAGTGTGTCTGCCTGGCCACAGAATGCCTCAAGGACAGGACTCCCACTGAAGTATTCACATATGCATCCCCCAGAGTGCCTAGTACAGTGCCTGGCACGTAACAGGTGTTCAGCCAATACTGAAGGAATGAATGAGTGAATGAATGAAATGAAACAATGATGGGGCAGGGCCTCTGCCATGTCATTAGTGGGCACCTACTGCTCTAAGCAGATAGTAAATCCTGGAGCTGCTGCCTCTTTCTGCTCTGTTGAATAAATCCCTTAAAGCCCAGGCCTCCAGCAGCCACGGAGCTTGGAGCTTCTGCCCACACCTCGGGGTTCCCAGCAGGAAGAGGAAGTCTCCACTGCCTTCCCCATGGTTCGGCCTCTCCCGGCAGGGAGTTGCTTAGTCTGCCTCCAGGCTGGTGGTGAATTCTCTATCCAGCTGCCACCAGCACCCTGACACCTCAGAGTGGCTGCAAGGGGCTGCCGGGGTAGTGTGTGACACTGCCATCTGCCTATTGAGATAGAAGGGAATGACTCTGAAGGCCTGAGTGTCACAGGTCGGGTCTGGGCCTCTGCTCTAGAACCATATCAGGCCTGGACTGGGCAGGAACCAGCGGCAGCCCCTTACCATCTCCGTTGTTCTCCAGGGGTGGCTCCGGCTCCTGGATGCGGGGGCCCCTCTCCACCCTACCCTCGTGGATGGCTCCCCCGCAGGGCTCCTGCAGCCCCCGAGGTGCACTGTTGTTGCAGTTGTTGGTGGACAGGGCCAGCAGTGGGTGCCTGACCTGAGGGCAGCTGGGCTGGGTCTGTGATGGGGACAGCTCACAGGTCCTGAGAACTGCACTTCTTGAAGGAGGCCGGGGGATACCCACAGGCTCTCCCTGGTCACTCGGCCTGCGCAGTCCAGCCAGGGCTGCCTTCCTGTGAGATGTGGGCGAGGTGGTTTTCCTTGAAGGGGGAGGGGTTGGCGCCCAGCCTTCAGGGCAAAAGGAAGCTGTCGGCTGCTGGGCTTGGTGCGGGACAGAAGGCTCTGCAGGGCTCTGTTGCAGGGAGGAAGGCGAGACAATCTCCAGGGACTCGTGGCTTTCTATAACCTGGGCCTGGCCGCCTGGCCTCGATGATTCAGGTGTCATGGGGAAGGTGGTGGCATAGGCTATCCTGCATGGAGTCCGAGAATCCAAAGAGTGAGCCTGGTGACTTCCCAGCCCTGGTCCAGGCTGCCACTGGGGTCCCAGGGACACCCGCTTCAACTCCAGGCTGGGAGGCTTAGGGACAGCATCTTCTCTCAAAAATAGAGTCCCCCCAGCCGTGTGTCCTCTGTCCTTCACCTCATTTCCCAGCTCCACATCATCAGCCCCAGGCAGGTGTTGCTGGGCCTGGAGGCCCCAAGGCAGCTCCGTGTCAGCCTTCTTGGGCCACCTGTGGCCTCGAGGCCTGGAACCCTGCAGTCGCAGCCTGGGGCTGCTACCTCGGCTCCGCCCACACGCCTCGCCGGCCTGAGAGGTCCCCGCCTCTTCACTGTCGGTCCTGCAGCTGTCCGAGGTGTCCGTGCTGTCCAGGACAGAGTCCACCTCCGCAGGGCACAGGGTGTCTCCGATGTGTGTTTCCCGGATCCATTCTGTGTGGAGCCCAGGCTCTGCAGGAAGGAGCCGGAGTGGGGAGCTCAGGCCACCCAGCAATCCCTCCATCCCACGGGCAGCTTGGGGCTCCTGGAGGGCTCTGGGGTCGGGGGGCGCCTTCCCCTGGGTGGGCCACGGGTTGATGCAGCTGCCGCAGGCCTGGCACCTCCTCTCGCTGCCCAGTGTGGGCACCGCTGGGGGGCCCCTGCGGTCCAGGCTGTCCACAAGCCGGTGGAATGCCCCCTGCCCCGCGTCCCGGAGCCGGGGGGGCCAGTTGATGTAGTCGGCGAGGTCGGGCTTGGAGCGCAGGGGGCCCTGGTCCGCCGCCTGCAGCACAGTGCTCAGCATGTGGCGCTGGCGCTGGCGCTGCTGCAGCCGCTCCAGGTGGCGGCACTCGGCTTCGCGGGCGGACTCATCCTCAAAGCGCACGTGCGACAGCGAGGGGCCCCGCCTCGGCATCGGCCCCGGCCCGCCGCTGGACTCTCCGCTGGAGGAGTCGCTCGTGTGCCCGTTCTGGAGGCTGTCTCTGCAGGAAAGGGTTGTCCTGGGGTCCCGGGCTGGGCTTCTGTGGCCATCTCTGATGAAGAGACAGGAGGAGAGCGGTCAAGGGCAGATATGTGGGGAGGCCTCACATAGGCCCTACCCACTCCACGCTGGGCTAAGTTTCCCACCGGGCTCAATGGCAACTGCAACCCACAAGGTTACTCCAGAGCGGGTTTCTGGGGAGTCTGCAAACCAGACTTGCAAGCCGGATCAGCTTGCAAGCCGATCCTCATCCTGAGACAGCACTAAACAGAACCAAGGCCACCTTCCCTGCTTTTGGCTTTCTCTCCGTTTCATGGCTCAGCCTGAGTTAAGATGAAACACTATTGGACGGGAAGATGCCAAAGTCCTCGTGTGTGTGTGTGTGTGTGTGTGTGTGTGTGTGTGTGTGTGTGTGTGTGGTGGGGGGGTTGTCTATGTGTGTGCGTCTGTTAGGGAGAGGAAGTGAGCCTGACCACCATGTATTTTTGGTAGTGATTGTGGAAATATGTATTTGCTATAATGCTCTCATGGGAACAGGATATTTTAAGTTTCCACTTAAAGGAAAGGCTGTGTGAGAATTGAAGTCAGAGATTCCTTTTCTTTTCTTAGTGGCAGGATCTCGCTGTGATGCCCAGGCTGGAGTGCAGTGACCCCATCTTGGCTCACTACAGCCTTGATCTCTGGGGCTCAAGTGATCCTTCCACCTCAGCTTCTCAAGTAGCTGGGACCACAAGTGTGCGTCACTATATCTGGTTTATTTTGGTTGTTTTTTGTACAGGTCTCACTATGTTAGCCAGGCTGGTCTGAAACTCCTGGGTGCAAGTGATCCTCTCACCTCAGCCTCTCAAAGTTCTGGGATTACAGGTGTGGACCACTGAGCCTGGCCTAAAGTCAGGGTTTCTAAGCTCTTGCTCTGAAGTTTCCTCTCAGGGTTCCACATCACTTTGCTTAGGCAAAATTCAGACAAGGCAACAGTGACATTTCTCCTTGGCACCTGAGTCTTGACTGTTCCAACCCCCACTTCATGCCTGCCCCTCCCCAGCCCTCACACACAGTCTCGTCCTGCTTTTGCTGGGGATGGCACTGCTATGCTGGGCAGAGTCTGCCCATCTGTCATCCACTTTGGTTCCGGGAGACACTGTGGCGGGTGGTCAAGTCCCGTTCAGTTCCAGAAAACACCTGCACACATCTCACACCAGGGCCCCCTGGAGCCAGGTAACCCGAGTTTCAGGCCACTATGCAAATGGACCCAGGCCCATGGGCCATTTTCTGTCAGAGAGCATCCAAGTAAGGACCATAGTTCTCCCTTCCTTTTCCCAGCAGTGGCCTCCCCACCAATCACTGCTAAGTGTTGGGATTCCGTTTCTTGTCTCTTTCATGTATCACTTTTTCACTGACACGGGACTCCTGCAGTGGCCTCTTATCTAGCCTCTCCACTGCCTCTTGTCTGTAGGTCCAACTGCAGCACAGGCTTTATCACACTAACCCAGAAGAGGGCACAGGGTCAAGTGCATACACTTCGGAGGGAAAATGCAGGCCCTGCACATTCCTTCCTGCTTCCTCTTACACTCCCAGGCCTTCAGACCTCCAGGTCTCCTTCCCTAACTTCATGCAACCCTCCTACCTCATTTCCTGGATCTTTCTTCTTAGCCTACCTGCATTTGACTTCTATTTATTAGATGCTGAATGCTCACAGGAATGCAAAAGGCAATGGGCAATGGGGGCTCCACACCTGCTTCTACCTCTGACTCCAGTCATTTCCCCCCATAAGCACTGCTCCAGGGTGAAATTTTTTTTAAAAAAGAACTCCTGCTGGCAAGGCATAGTGGCTCATGCCTGTGATCCTAGCACTTTGAAGGCCGAGGTGGGCATATTGTCTGAGCTCAGGAGTTCAAGACCAGCCTGGACAATGCCATGAAACCCCGTCTCTACTAAAATAGAAAAAATTAGCCCAGTGTGGTGATGCGCACCCATAGTCCCAGCTCCTCGGGAGGCTGAGGCATGAGAATAGCTTGAACTCAGGAGGCGGAGGTTGCAGGGAGCCGAGATCTCACCACTGCACTCCAGCCTGGGCAACAGAGCAAGACTCTGTCTCAAAAAAAAAAAAAAAAAAAAAGAACTGCTAAGCAAGTGGATCTGCCTGCTTTGAGATATCATGGGTCCTTGTTCATGGGGAGCTCATGGTCAGCTCTCCAGAAGCACGCTCCCTTCCCATAGCCCCCCAAAAGGAAGGCTCCATCCAGATAAACAGCATCACTCAACCCCCAGAAACAGGAGATTTCCTGCTGAGCAGATGCTTTACCCCACTGCACAGACAGGACGTCTTCCCAGCCCAGCCAATGCAGGCAAAGGCCCACGGGGAGAGTCTGCACACAGTTTCACACAACAACCCCTCCACAGGCCCCAAAGTTAATACCCTGTCTGCAGGACATGGGCTGTGATTTGTAGGGAGGAAAGAAGCCTAGCTTTAAAGGCAGTGCAGTCCTAATCTAACAAGGGATCCCAGGTCCCATGAGCCACATCGCTGGCCTTAACTTTCACACATTGGATGGTGAATTGAGCCATCCTGGAATTCACTGCAGAGGCAGACATTGTTGTTCTAAAAAGAGAAATCAAGGAGTGCTTAATCACATAAGGTGCTTTCAACCCAATTATTCCAACCCAGAAGCCCCACCGGCAGTGTCAGCGACAGTGCGTAAAAGCAGGATGAGGATTTTGAAGACAAGTGCAGGGCGAATGAGGTAGCTGAGCAGTGAGCAAATCCTACGCCCAGCAAGTTCTCAAGGTGAGGCTCCGCAGAGGCCCCAGCAGTCACCCCTCTAGGGGAGGATCCCGCCACAGTCCTGGAGACATATGGCTTCACGGTGACCCCTTTCCAGAGTCCCACTTTCCATAGCATTGCTGCCCTAACCACACACTCAATGTGATGTACACACCCTCTGCAGTCTCAGCACAGCCACTCTCTCTGACCCGGGACAGTACCACTTACAGTGTCACCCTACCAGCCCTGCCTCTTGCCAACGTGTCCTGCCCTCCCACCTTCAGAAACACCAATCTAGGCGTGTCTAGCCCCAAAACGGCAAGATCTTGTGCTTCCAGGAGCTGCTCCATTTCTGTATTAATTTGTTTCCAGAAAAGTGCAGCTGCTGCTACCTCTTCACCTCCAGGAATCCCTGTCTGTTCAGGCTTGCCCCAGCTGCCTCTAGCCAGACCTAGGATAAAGAAGGCCCTCTGAGACTGCTCTGCCTGCCCCTCCTCTTCCATCACCTTTCACCAAGTCGCTCTTTAGAAGTGATGCATCTGGGCCGGGGCCAGGGCCTCCTGCATCTAACTGAGGCCTGGGGCCTGTGTGCCATTGCCGCGTTAACTCAGCATGGCCCTCCAGGGTGATTTGATGGAGCGTAACCTTTAGAAGCATCTGCAGCAAGCCATCTGGCGTTGATTTTTCAGCTAGACCCTCTGAGGATTCGCCAGCGCTGCCAAGTCATAGTAATTCTTTTCTGGACACAGCAGCTGCTAAAGTGGGTCACCTTGCATTTCTATAGCATTTCTATGGCCTGGAGACAGCCTGCAAAAGGGAGCCTACTTTAAAGTTAGTGATTGGGGTTATTGTGAGCTGCTGGAGTGATCTGAGGAAGAAGTGTCCAAGAGGACCTTACACAGTGCAGATCATTTTGCAGATAGTCTTGACTATTTTGAGGCTACCCGACCTAACCTAAATGCTTGTACAAAGTAGGACAGGAGAGTTGCTTGGAAGTCTAAGGTTTCTCACCATATATAAATGTGAAGAAGATTAGTTAGGATGCCCCGAAGAAGCCATGTCCATTCCTAACGAGTGCCCTCCGTCTAGAGAGGCAGGCAAAGCACAAAATGTGGAAATGCAAAGGTAGTCTGTTTGGCACCCTTTGCCAGGATTTCGGGTCCTCTGACCGCCTCTCCTAAGGGTCACAATGACCTCCGTTCATGAAGGAGTCATCTCAATGGCTCCATGAAGCTCCTTAGTCTTTAATGAGCAGTTCAGCACCCTCCATCAAAGAGCACCGAAGGAACTGGATCTTGGTCCAGTCCCACCAAGATCCCCGCTCCCTAAGAAGCCCTGCTCCCTCCAGTGCCACGTGGTGACTCAGACAGGCAGATGCAGCATGTCCACCATGCCAGTGAACCACAGGCTTTGCTAGCTACAGAAGGGGGCCTGCCTGGGCCTGGTGAGACCTGGCGGAGCCTAGCAGCCTCATCTCAGGCCCAGGCGCATGACTGGAAGACAGCTCTGTGTGGTGGTGAAGGCCATGTGTAAGTGGTTCTTCAAGGTGCACCATAGGCAGAACAGGCAGGGAGATGGCGATGGAGTGTGTTGCTCAAGGGGCAGTCGTGTATGTGGTGTGCTCATCTGAACCTCCTTGACCTCGTTGTTTTCTCACCTCTTCATTCCTGACAAGCTCTCCCTCACCATGGCTGTAGCATTGTGAAATCAGGGATGATGTCCAGATCTTCAGTTCTGATCTCTCCTCCTCTAAAGATCCTGTATCCAACTGCCTGGGGGGATTGCCAGTGGATGTTCTGAGAGCACCTCCCCCTCCAATGCCTGACCCTGCACTGAGCCCTCACCCCTTGGCTGAGGCCCCACCAAACACAGACACCGAGTTGGAACCCTGGGCGCGTTCCAGATGCCTCCCTTCTCAAACTTCCCACACCCCTGCAACGAAATGAGGAGTAGTTAGAGCTCACAGTCCTGCAGCACTCACTGCGTGGCGGGCGCTGTTCTAAACTTTATGCATATGAGCTCACATGGCCCCACAGCAACCCTGTAAGACAGGCACTATTACAATTCTCATTTTGTGGGTGAGGAAACTGAGGCACAGAGATTTCCACAGAGGCACCCAGCTGAGTCCCAGAACCAGAAGTCAAGCCCGCGTGGTCTGGCTGTAGGTGTGGCACTCCTCTGTTGCCTCACTAAGCCTGTTTGCTTCTGGTGCTTGGGGTCTCTGTGAAATCGCCACACCCTCCTCTTCTGTACTGCTCAGCGGGGTCACAGCAGCATCCTCCTCACCGCACCAGTCTCCCCGACCCAGCACATCTCTGCAGCTAGAATGGCATCACTGAAGTGCGATCATGCTGCCCACCTGTCCAGGGTCCTCCAGCAGCTCCCAGATACTGCAGCAGACATCCAGCTGTGTAACTGTTCTGCAGGCCTGGAGGCCTCCATGACCTGGCCCTACTGAGCCCTCTAGCCTTCACGCCACGTGGCCCAGCACATCCTTACCCTCTAGCCTGGCTGAATTCCTGAGCACAGTGCTTCTGCTCAGTTTCCGTCCCCAGGATGCTCACCCTTGCCTCTCTCATCTACCCAGTGCATATCTACACTTCCTTCAAGTTTCAGCTGAGAAGTCACCTCTCAGGAACCTCACCTGTCTTTTCCAGGTGGAGTTAACAGTTTCCAGCTCAGCACACACACTTTTCCTCTCTTACAACACAGTCCATGGAATTGAATATCTGTTTGTCTCTCTTTCTCCCTGGAGACTGTGACCTCTATCCCCTCAGGGATTCAGATCATGTTTCATTCATCTTTATATATCAGTGCCTGACTGTAGGCTCTCAGGAAAGGTGTGTTGACTGACTAGATGATCAAAGCAAGAGCCTTATATGGAAAACACACACACACACACACACACACACACACACACGAGGAGTGAGCAGCAGCATCTGGCTAGATCCCACTTCTTCCCACTGCTGACCCTTCTCTGCTACGGCCCTCCCAGGCCAGCCTGGCCCAGGTCCCACTCACCGGCTGCCCTGGGCAATGGTGGGCACGATGTCATGGCTGGCACGGAGGGGCCGGGTCCTGGCCTTCATGCGGGCACTCTGCAGCAGATGCTTGGCTTCCTCATGCCTGGGGCTCAGCACAGGCTCCGGCTTGGGACCAAAGGACCTGTAGGGTGGCACACAGGCCAGGGTGGCAGGGGAGGGATTAGAAGAAAATAACGTGGATTAGGAGGGCTTTAGCAGTGTCAAGCACTGGCTCTGCCAGAAAAAGCCTGCATGTGCAGCCTTCCTCCTCTAGCTCCCACGCACAGGGAACCCAGCCTGGGGGCCTGCAGCCTGGGGCTGGGAAACGGCCCTGCGTGGCTCTGGATGAGGGCTGGGGAGCTGGCCCGGCCTTGGACATCTGCTCAGGGACTGGAGACAGAGACCTCAAGAGGATCTAGAAAGGAGAGTCTCCAGATTATTCTATTGTTCCTTCCCCAGGCAGACAGCAGGAGCTATCTGGGAGGAGGAGAAAGAAAGGGCCTAGGGTTGTTGGGCTGAGCCTGTGCCCAGACAGATGGTCTCTCCACGCATCACCTTTCTCTCCTTCTGTCTCTCTGCACCCACACACACAGCACCACACTAGCGCCCACTGCAGACACAAAGAATCAGGGATCTGTCCAGCATAGATTGGGTCCTTTGGGGGAATGGCATTTTTTAAATCCTGGTGTTTTCTAGCCTTAGTCCCAATCCAAAATCATCAGGCACCAGCTCAGGGCTCGCAGGCTCAGGACTGAGGGAAATTAAGCTGGACCCAAACCAAGTCAGCAAATGGCTCCATTTTCATAATAATAAGGTCCTCCACCAGCTCCCCCCCCCCACACCAGATGTGCTGCCTCCCTGGCCAGTCCAGAGTTGCAGAAAATGACAGCAGTCCTTTTTCAAAGCTGTCTCTCAGCTGGTGACATGCAGCCCGCGCTGGGTTACAGCTATAACAGCAGCCTGCAATCTCCCACTGACAAGCCGTTGTTCTCCACGGAGATTGCTCTCCCCAGCCAAGCTGGCCGAGGGCAGGTGTTCTCTCCACGTGACGGATGAGGGTGCCCAGAGCAGACAGGAACGCTGGCACATTGTTCAAGGTCGAACGTCCATTGCAAGCCGAGCAGAGCACACGACAGCCAGCCCCACTGCCTCCAGCATCGTTCTGCACCCCGTCCTCTCCCGCCTCAGGTCCCAGAGCAGGCAGAGGATGTTTGTGGCTGGGGGCAGACACGCTCTTTGGGGTAACTCCATCATCCCCACTGGCTGCCCCTGTCCTTGCCATCACATATGCTGGGCTGTCCTCAATAGTGCGAGGACACAGGGCTCTGACAGGCAGAGACTCAACAGTCTTAATCTCACAACTGCAGCCTCCCACCCCACCCTGTATTCCATGTGGAAAAGGGGGCCTGGTCCTGACTGGGGGAAGGAACCAGGCAGTTTCCTGGGTGACAGAGATGAGAGTGGGAATGGTATAGCTCTGAGGCCTCCAAGGAAGGCTTCCTGGGACGTCCTTGGACTAACTCTGGGTGGACTATGATTTCTTTTCTTGTTTCAGTCTCTTTTTCTTCTCCCCATTTGCATCCAACCCTGCTCTGGGGCCACTGGGGAGCAGGAGGAGACTGCTAGAAGAAAGGCACCATCTGTGCCTGTGAACCCTGGCAGGGCCCAGGCATGGCTTTGGAACAAGGAGGGCTTTACTGGAGGGATGTGAAAGCGAATTTCCAGGCCCGCTGCCCCATGAAGCCTTCTTTGGCAGGAGAGGCCTCCCTCTGCACAGCTTACCGAGCAGAAAGCTCCTCCAAGGCGGCTGAGAGCAGCTGTGCTCCCTGGGGCTCCTGCTCCGACAGCAGAGATAATGAGGTTACCAGCCCGGAGAGGCGCCCCTGCAGCCGTGGGCCTCTGGCTGCCAGCCCGCACACTCGGAGCCTTCCGGTGACAGCTGTGGTTCCACGGCTGTCGGAGGGCATTTGTCTCAAGACCTGGTGGGCAGGCAGGAGGGCCCCCAGGCAGCTGGCCAGATGCTGCCAGGATCAGCCTTGCCCCCAGGTTTTTAAGCCATTTTCCAGCTTTGCTGTTTCCTTTCTGCTCCCTCCTCTTGGAGCTGTTACTTTTTTTTTTTTTTTTTTTTTTCTCATCAGCTGTCTTGCTTCAGTTCCTGGCAGACAAAGCTGGTTCTCCACTGATTAGAAAAGCAGGGCTTTTTAGGCGCCTGGAGGCATCCATGCAGTACCACACTGAGCAGGGAGGAGTGGCAGTCACCTTCACAGACTGCAGCCAAGGTCAATGTGCACCCTGAGGAAACGAGGGCCTGGCCAGCCATGTAGAGGGAAGGTGGTCTTTCTCCAAGGCAGGGAGCAAGGAGGATCGGGGGGTGGGTGCTGAGTCTGCCTACTCTCACTGCCCACCTCCCATCCCACATCACACCGGTCCACCAGAGGCCCACCCAAGCCCTTCAAGCAGACTAGTTCAGACTCTCTCATCCGAGGAAGACTTCCTGGTCTAATCTAACGCTGGCCTCTGCTGAGGGCACACAGCTCTAGAGCCAGCCCCTTCCCATCATGGACTCTAAGCCACGACCCCAGTTACCACAGTTGCTCTGGAAAATTCCTAGAAGGGTTGGAGTGGTCATTGCACAGCCAGGCAAAGGCAATTCCTACTTAAGAATAGATGGCTTTTTGCCACTCTCTTGAAAGCCTGTATTTCTGGAGCTCATTAGCTCAGAGGGTGGAACATATGAATAAAGTGGCTGAGTGCTTTTCCTCCCTGGGCCTCAGTTTCCCCATCTGCAAGCAGCGGGAGCTGGAGAGGGGAGATGACTCACAGTGCTACCCTGTGACCCTGAATCTTTGGCCACATTGTCTGATATGACATAGGTGGGGTATGAGATTTCAAGGTCCCTGCTTGGGGGAGTTCCCACCAGAGATGTTTGGCTGTCACCGAGTGGCAGAGCCTACAAAGAGTTCATTGTTGGGGAAAGCTGGAGTTCCACTAGTGTATACTGGCCCTTCCCCGGCCCCTCCAGCCACCTGTGTCCTCGACTGCTTCACAAGAACAAAGGGCAGTGTATGGTCGCCTCCACTATGGGCACTCCCTTCTTGACCAGTTTCCTGGTGGAGAGACAGGCTTAGCTGTGGCTTTGCTCTCCCCCCAGCCAGGCGAGGCAGGAGAACCACCATTGCTCTCCTAGCCAAGGAGGTCAAGGGGACAGAGTGGCTTTCTTCTGCAGCCATCATAATCCTGGATTAAAATAATAAGCTCAGCGGGTCTGTGTTTAACACTTTCAACTCAGTTACATGGATGGGGAAATAATTTGGAATGCAGAGGGATCTGGCACTTCCCAGATTCCAGGATGCAGCCAGTAGAGGGAGAATATGTAGTGTACAGAACATAGAGAAACTTTTGTGCTTAGCATTTGTTCCCTTTTTTCGTATTTGAAAGCTTTCTGATGACCACAGATAGAGCTCTCTTACTGTTTGTTATTCTGTGTGCAGTTTTCTGAATGAGGGGAAGTGAAAAAGGTGCACCTGGAACTGATTCTGGCTCATGTGCTCCACGAGGGCAGGGACCTCGTCTCAGACAATCATGCTTGGTTGGACAGGTGCCTTCTTCCGAGGTCTGCAGGACACAGACAGGACACAGTCTAGAGTGGCGGGGAAGTGTATGGCTTGGGGGCAGCCTGCCTGGGGTTCTAATCCCTGGACAGCCACTTCCTAGCTGTGTCACCCTGGCAGGTTTCTTAGGAATTCAGTGAGATTGAATCCCTCAAAAGAGATTAGCACAGAGCTGGGCGCTTGGTGCAATTATTATTATTTTATCATTAGCGGCATTGTTTTGTTAAATTACTCTTACCTCCTTACTGAGCAAAGGATGGACTCCCTGAACATGTACTAAAGTCACCTGCAAAGAGGTCGGTCACCTTGTTGTCTGCAAGGAGAAGGCATGTTTGGAAGTGACAAACACCATCTTGTAGCTGGAGGGGGCCTGGTGGTTCTGCTCTAGACTTTGAAAAGCCTTCGACAGGGCTCCACAGAAAAGGTGACTTCCATAGGATAGAAAACAGAATGCAGCCGGCTGCTTGATCGTGGAGGAAAGCTGATTCCCAGACAGTCAACAGGCCCTCCTGTCAATGGAGAAGGAGGGGGAGTCCTCCGGAATGGCAGCTGGGAGAATCCACCACCTTCGACATCTTCAAAAGGGTCTGCATGGAGGCCTGCAGTGCGTGCCTAAGACACTGACTCCGAGGAGAGCAGAGCTACCCTGTCCCTGCTTCCTGCAGATGAACGGATTCTCTGCTGAGCCCCTGCCTGTCCTTACCACTGCCTCAGCTCCCATCTGGGAGTCTTCAGGCTGCCCCTTCGGTCACAGCCTCCTGGCCTCAGGTGTGGGACCTGGGTGGCCACAGAGGAGGTGGGTGACTGAGATGCCCTCAGATGGGGGACCAGTGGCCTGTTCAACTCTAGCGGGTAGGGGAGAGGGCTTTCTTTTCTAGAATTTCAGACTAGCTCCTATCAGATGAATGGCCTTAGATAAATGGACTTTCTGGAGCTCCTTGATTGGTAAAGATTGGGACTGTCATGAGATTTTCATGTGTGGTGTGTATGTGGGTGTGGCAATGATGCAGCATGGGACAGGGTATCTGGAAGCTCCAGGTGGCACTGGGTTTGTGATGGGGCTTCCTTCTCCACCCAGGATCAGACACTGTGAGCGTGTTAAGAATCCGAAAACATTGTTGAGTGGTTAAATTTAATTTTTTCTTTTGCTTTAGTCTCAGTGGGGCTGGGAGTGGTAAGGGGGCTTTCCTTTGTGCGTGTATATCAGTGGGGTGGGATGGGAGCCGAGGGGAGTGCTAAGGACAGGCAGGGGTTTGGCTGTTCTTGGTTACACTGTGCCCTGGGGTGTCCTCAGGCACCTCTACGGCCCTGGGCATGCTGGGGGTGGTGCAGGAGTGTCTTTTCCCGCACTCAGCCAGGATTCCCCATGCCCCCTTGCCGAGCCCTCACTCACACTCTTCACTGTGTGCTTCTGCCAGACATTTCTGACTCAGAGCCTATTCCCTGCACACACTTGCAGGTACTGGGGCCCGGAGAGACAAGAACAGCACAGTTCTTGCCCCAGGAGCTGAGGGAGGAGATACATCAGTGCCAGCTATGTCTGCAGCTGGTGCAGGGCACAGAGAGCAAAAAATGGGCAGTTCCATGTGAAATTGCGCTGGATCGCACCCAGTGGCTGGCTCGCAGGGGAGCTCTGTGACACTGTGATCTAGTAAATAAGGATTTGGTCCCTGCTCCTGGCGTGCCTGGCACACAGCTCCTAAACCCTTGGACTCTCAGGAATGATCAGAGTGCCTTTTGTATGGTAATGAGATGGCTGGTGGCTGAGGGTCCCTAGATAGCTTCAGGATGTGGGCTGGTCACCAGAAAGACCAATCATTTTGAGGGTTGAATTTTCAGCCCCACCCCCTAACCTCTGGCAGGGGAGAAGGGCTGAAGTTTGAGCTGACCCCCAGTGGCCAATGACATCATCAATCATGCCTAAATAATGAGGCCTCCACAAACACCCAAAGACCAGCAGGGGAGCCTGGGGACAGCTGGGCTTGCGAAGGTTTCTGGGGGTGATACCCCATCTCCCGGACCTTGCCCCATGCCTCTCCTCACATGGCTATTCATTTGTGTCTTTTGTAATATTCTTCATAAGAAATGGGTAAATGCAAGTCAAGCGTTTCCCTGCATTCTGTGAACCATCCTATAAAAAGTAATCAAACCCAAGGAAGGAACAGTGGGAGCTCCGATTTATAGCTGGTTGGTCTGAAGTGCAGGTCACAAGCTGGGACTTGCGACTGGCATCTGAGGTAAGCGTAGTCTTGTGGAACTGAGCCCTCAACCTGTGGGGCCCGATACTGTCTGCAGGTAGACAGTGTCAGAACTGGATGGAATCAGTGACAGTCAGCTGGGGTCCGCAGGAGAACTGCTTGGCATGTGGGGACAGCTGCACATGTTTTGGTGGCTCGAGGTGAAGTGCTCTGTGCTGGGCTGAGTGTGTGAAAGTAGGAAAAAACATTTTGGTTTTTTCCTATCTCAGTTTCCAAAAATGCTAATTAACATATTAAGCTTTAAAAGCCTGAGATTTTTCTCACAGCTGTGGGCCTGACCACTTGAACCACAGGCCAAGTCCCTGCAATTCTTTAGGGCTGCCTGTCTTTAACTTAGAGTGTAGAAACTGTTTGAGGGGAGGGAGTTTTGATTGCTTCCCCTCCAGCAATCCCAGCAGGGGCTTGAAGATCGGGACCGCCCTACCCTCCCCCGCTGCAAGTGAAGTGATCTGGCGATCACTCACAGGGGTTTCCTGAAGGGTTTGTACACCAGGGACTGGGCTTGTGGATCCCCACATGGGCACAACCCCATCACAGGGAAGGGGGAAATAAACAACCTAGGACGTCCCCTGAGCTTCCCTTATCACTACAGCACAAATAAAACAAAACTGAGACCTTTTCTTTTCCCTTCTCCCCACAGCGACCAGTAACTAAAGCCCCTGCAGACACACTCAGGACCTGGGGTCTCCCAGATCAGAAGGTCCTGATATGCATCAGGATGGGCCTGGGCCATGCAGCAGCACCGCCTCCATGGAGACTGCGAGGAGGAGGACGCTGGCCACCCTGGCACAGGCTCATGAGTCTCCGAAGTTGATTTGGTGCGGGGTCTGGAGCCAGCATTGCCCTGATTGCTGTGCTCCTCACTGTCACACCCTTTCACTTGCTCTGGGTTATTGGGATCCTAAGGCAATCTGCGATCCCAGTATGTCCCTCAGAGGCTCATGGAAGGGAAGGGGCCAGAGCTGGTCCAGAGACAGCCTGAGTGTGGCCCCCCATTTCACTGTCCTCTCTCCTTCTCTCTTATGGGTCCTTCCAGGCACAGATCCCCTTTGCCCTCTCTGAGGCCCACCCTCTCACCTCATCCTCTCCCCCAAAATCCAAACCCCATTTCCTGAATTGCCCTGATAGTATCCCATGGAGTCCATCACCTGCCCTTCTTTGGCCATACCTGAGAACGGAGCAGGCTGGGAGGGGAAGGGGACCTCCAGATACCTAGCCCAAGGGGTGGCCTGTGGGGCAGGGACAGGGCGGCTCATGGCAGTGCCGCACGATGGTGAGAGCACCACCCTTGAAGCCAGGCAGCCCTGACTGCGAATTCTGGCTCCAATACTTGGCAGCTAGAGGATCCTGGGCAAGTCACTTAACTCCCCCCAGAGAGGTTTCTCTGTCAGTGAAACAGGAACAATAAACAGTTTGTTACTAGGATAAGATGGGAATGCAGGAACGGCATTTAGCACAGCACCTGCCAGGTAATAAAAGCACAAAAATGGCAGCTGCTGACATGGGCTTTTGCCTGCCACTAGGAGGCTCCAGTCCTCTGCAACTGAGCCTTCTTTACCCCTCAGTAGAGTGGGGACAACCCTGGGGTTGGGGGCGAGGGGTCTCCTCCGCATTTGACCCTTAGCCTTTAAGGTCCTGGGTCCTTGCCTCCCAGGCTGACTCCTGGTGACTGCCCCACACAAGCCAGGCCAGCCGCCAGCCTGCCTGCTGTGTTGAACTCTGCAGTCACCATCAGCTATAAGCATTATGGACACCATCAAATGCATGCTGGCTTAACTTGGTTGTCGTGGTGATTTGATTGCAACACTTGACTGAATGTGAAGCAGGACCTCAAACCCTCAGAAGATCCAAGGGGCTCACGACCTCATGAGTGAGGTCCTGCCCTTTCCTCCTGCCAGAGCACATCCTGACTGATATCCTGGGGCCCCCTTTGGGGTGGCCATCTAACGGTCAGCCACAGACTCAGCATTCTCTGCCCAAAGTCCTAAGCACCTTAGAATAGACACTAAACCCCAGGACCCTGGCCTTGAGTGGGACTCCCAGGGCATAGAGCCAAAGGAAGCATGCTTACTCTAGAGGTCTCTTGGAAAATTCACCAATATAGAAGTAACATCAATCACTCCATCCTGCTCTGGGGAGAGAGGGAGCCCTGCAGGATTTTAGGGACCACCTTAATGTCTGCCCAGGGAACTCAGGAATACAGCCAGGCAGGGAGCCCTATCTGAGGGGCTTCAAGACATGGCCCTTCAGCTTGGGTGTCTACTCAGCAGGGACCTCACTGCAGAGCGCCAAGTGAGGATACAGGGCACTCGGAATAACTCCCAAACAATGTGTTTCCTCACAACACTCTGTGCCCTGATCTGCCAGGCACTCTAAGGGGATATTTTGTTAATGGTCTTTGAACAGGGTCCTAAAACTCACTAAGAGATCTTCTCTCTCTCTCTCTACACACACACACACACACACACACACACGCACATACCCTACAGTACACAGGTGCACGCACTCTGCCTGAACTCTGAAATGCAGCTCATGGCTGCTGGGGGTCCTGGGCAGCTCAAACAGCAGTTCAGAAACCCCAGTCCTGAGGATTCTACACAAATGCTGTCTCCTCACGGTATTACGGGAAAGTCCCTCCTTGCCTATGGTTGAGGTTCTCCTCCTTGAAAATGAGTGCGTTTTATTCCTTAGTATCCAATGAGCTGTCAGGAGCTTTGGCTTCTCTTTTCAGCAGTGACCACTGAGCAGAATCCCCAGTGGCTGCATCTCCCCACTGGGCCCTTCCCTCATCGAGGGGGGAAATGTGGGGGGCGCAGCTGCAGGGAAAAGCGACACCTCCTCCGCAGCGGGGGCATCTGCCCAGCCTTCTCCTCCAGGGCTCCGCACAGGAGGAGGGAAAAAGACAGAAGGCAAATTGAACAGGGGAGCAGAGCCGGCTGAGGCCCACGGGTCTCTGCGGTCACGCTCCTCAACACTGTGGCAGGGCCAGCAGGGGACCAGAGGAGGGCCTAGAAACAGCTGCCATGGAGGTGAGGGGAGAGATTCCTGGCAGAAGGGGAGGCAACTGTGATTCCAAATCATAAATAGCATGGGATAAAGGAGCCAGACATCCCCCTCTCTACCAGACCCTCAGCCAGGCAGAAGCCCAGTTGCCTGAACCTAGGCTGCCCTTGCTTGGTCAAGGCAGGTGTGGGGCTGGGGGACTGCAGTGGACTCAGTGTTTGTGTCTCCCAGAGATTCCTATGTTGAAACCTAATCCCCAATGTGAGGGTGTTAGGAGGTGGGGCTTTGGGAGGTGAGCAGGTCATGGGGCACGGCATTCATGAATGGGATTAGTGCCCTTAGAAAAGAAGACCCAGAGGGCTGCCTTGCCCCTTGCTCCACCTGAGGACACAGAAAGAAGGCACCATCTATGAATCAGCCAAACGTAGCCCTCTCCAGACCTGAATCTGCTCGTGCCTTGATCTTGGACTTCACAGCCTCCAGAACTGTGAGCAATACATTTCTGTTGTTAGTAAGCCGCCCAGCCTGTATAGGGTTTTTGTTATAGCAGCCCAAGTAGACTAAGAGGTCCGTCCACAGTTTTTGGAGGGTGGTCCTAACTGAGTAGGATTTGTGCAGGAGCTGCCTTACACCAGAGGAGTAACCGTGTGGACCTCTGCCCTCCGCAGAAACCACAAGACCTCATGGAGGCTGACATTACCAGACAGCTGGGGAAATGAGAGCTCCATAACCTCTCAGCCTCGTAGACCAGGAGCCTGGCAAAGACCGAGGCTGGGTGCAACTTCTGTGCAGGTGCTCACTGCAGTTCGGGCCTGCAGATGGCCCCACTCCCACCTTGAGTGTACTCTTCTCACCCTGCCTGGCTCAGGACACTGCCCCATTTCCCCTGCTACACCTCAGTGGGTCCAGCTTCCCCAAAATATTTGTTGGAGGGGCTGGAGCGAAGGCCGTGGGATAGCACAGTAAGGCTGGAGGTGAAATCCTTGACATGATCCCAGCACAACCCCTTGACTGGGAATGGAATTGGGGTAAGGCTTTGTACACTTTCCCCAAGGATTTTCACATCCATGATCTCACCTTGGCCTCACAATGGTCCTGTGAAGTGAACCAGACAGATGCTATTTCCCCAACTTTAAAGATAAAGAGGCCTGGCCAGTCGCGGTGGCTCACACCTGTAATCCCAGCACTTTGGGAGGCCAAGGCAGGTGGGTCACAAGATGAGGAGTTCAAGACCAGTCTGGCCAACATAGTGAAACCCAGTCTCTACTAAAAATACAAAAAATTAGCCGGGCATGGTGGCACACGTCTGTAGTCCCAGCTACTCGGGAGGCTGAGGCAGGAGAATCACTTGAACCTGGGAGGCAGAGGTTGTGGTGAGTCGAGATCATGCCACTGCGCTCCAGCCTGGGCAACAGGGTAAGACTCCATCTCAAAAAAAAAGAGAAAGAGGCCTGGGCAAGGGAAATGGCTCCATGGACATGAAGCAGGTACTTAGCAATGCACTTTGTTTTCTGGTGGTTTTGCTCAAGTAGCAGACAGGCACTGCCCTGGGGGGTGGGGGTTACTGGCACTTTCTGCAGGGTCTGAAGGATGATGATGCCCACTGCTCTGCTGGTGCAGGAGTCTGCCGTCTGCTTGACCTCTCATTTTGGGAGGTCTCCTACTGTCCTGATGCTGAGTAAATAGAGGGACTGCGGTGCGGAGGGAGGGAGAGAACATGTGGGCTCTGAGCTCTTACCTGTTCTGGCCGGAGTCCTGCAGGGAGATGGCCGAGTCCCAGTCCACATCCCCCACAGGTCGCTCTAGGATCCAGAGCAGAAGCAGAGATCAGGGCAGAGCCAGAAACAGGGCTCTGAGCTGCCGTTTAGTGAACACTGAGGAGAAGGGTGTCTCCTGAAGCAATTTACTCCCAGGATAAATCCAACACCTTGCCTGAAAATTGGAGGCCAAGCCTGTCATGATGACTGCTGTGGCCACAGCCACATGCTGAGAGGACCACGTGCATTGGCCCAGGCATGGGGTCATGAATGAGCTTGTGAGATTTTGGGATGAGAAGGCAGGAAGGGAAAGAGACTGTCCTCTCGGGCCTGGACATTTATACGTCCCATTGGTGCTACTGTCTGAGCTCAGCCCAGCTGCTAGAACACCCAGCCTCCTTTTAGGAAGGGGTTCCTGTCTACTTGCCCCACAAGAGGGCCCTCACTAGGGGTGAGGGCATGTCACTAGAGGGAGAGGCAAAAAGCCACTCCAGAAAGGAATCCAAGCCACAAGGAAGACATCATAGTGGCCTCTAACCCCAGGCACACAGGGTGGCCTCCCATTGGTCTACAGGGTCATGGGGGTCTTCAGCAAACAGGCTGCCTGTGAGGCGGCAAAGAATCTATGTCACCAAAAATAAGAGGCTATCCTGATGATTTTGGTGGCAGGTACCTGTCAGGCTCGCTCTCCTTTTCTGCCCCACTCTCTGTGGGACCCCCTCCTCCCCTTTTCCTCCCTCTGGCCTCCCTCCTGCTCCCCCCACCACCTGGACCTACACAGTGTGCTTCACCTGGTGCAGCTGTGTCCCAGGACGGAGTCCAGGTAGGGGTTCCCACCTTGTGGGGGCTCTGCCCAGAAATGAGCATCTCCTGCAGCAATAGGCGGTTCCTCTCCACCCGCTCAGACAGGGACAAGGTGCTGCTCCCAGTGCCCAGAGCCTGCAGGTCTCCAGCTCTCCAGAGTTCCCCCAGCAGCGATATCCTGGGGGCAAAGTCCTCCTTGGAAGTCAGGGATGTGCTGTCCAGATCTCCCTCTGTGACCACGTCATCTGGAAAAGGGTAGGACCTTCCCGTCCTTGGGCTGGGAACGTGGATGATTTTGTTACAAAGACCAGGACCCCCAGGTTGTCCATGGATGGGGCTCTGTTGCAAAGAGCTGGGCCCCGGCAGCGGACCTCTCTCATGGTCGGGCAGTGTCCATTCAGCCTCTGGAGGCCACAGGCTCCTCCTGTTGCAGTACTCACGCCCAGGGCCAGGTGTCCTGGGAGGCCTGGGGCCCTCATCCCTGGTGGGTTCCTTTTCATTGATGCTGCTGTCCAGCTGCCCATCGGGCAGTTTCTGGGTATGAGGAGCCACCACAGCACCTGGCAGGAAAGACCCCTCTGACGGAGTCCCGGCTCCCCCTGCCTTACCTCGTCTGCATTTGGGTGTCTTGGGGGATGACCCCCACTCATGGGAAGTGGGGCAGGGACTCACTCCCTGTTTGCCCGCTGTCATTTTCTCCTTCAAAGCCCTCACCTTGGATTGCAGCACAGAGGGGCCTTGGAGCTGTGTCCTCCATACCCTGGGAGGCTGGGGGTCCATCAGGCTGGATGTTCTGTTTTCCTGAGGGCAAGGCCAGGGTCTTGGGGGGTGTCCAGTATCCGGTTGTGGCTCAGGACCACTCCACTCCACAGCTGAGGTCCTCTCCATGGGCCTGGCTGCTCCACTCCCTGTCTTGGGCCCTCTGGAGGAGAAAACAGACAGAGCTCCTGAGACCCAGCACAGGACTAACCCCTACAACCTCTCGTGCTCCAGTGTCTTGGTGTTGAGTCCTGTCCAGATGAGAGTAACTTGGAGATAGAGCAGAGGACGCCCTCTAGACCAGCGGTCCCCAACCTTTTTGGCACCAGGGACTGGTTTCATGGAAAACAATTTTTCCATGGATGGGGTGGGGTGGGGTGGAATAGTTTTGGGATGAAACTGTTCCACTTCATATCATGAGGCATTAGATTCTCATAAGGAACTTGCACCCTAGCTCCCTCACATGTGCAGTTCACAACAAAATTTTCGCTCCTCTGAAAATCGAATGCCGCCACTGATCTGACAGCAGGCAGAGCTCAGGCGGTAATGCTCACTTGCTCACCCGCCACTCACCTCCTGCTGTGTGGCCTGGTTCCTAACAGGATACGGACTGCTGTGGTCTGTGGACCACTATTGGTTCATGGCCTGGGTGTTGGGAATCCCTGCCACAGATGATGTGAAAACACTTCTTAAAAAATGCAAATCAGTGAAGAGTACAAATAAGTTATTGCTGAATTTTTTCTTCCAAGTCTGAGCAGCGTTCTAGTTTTTTTATCCTTGTTTTACAGATGGGCACAATGAAGCTTCAAAGGACAAGTAATCCTATGCCAAACGTGGACCAGGGTGATTTCCCAATCCCTGGCCTCTTGCTTTGCTGAAGGGTAGTTTCAGAGGAGGATGCCCACATCTGCTAACTCTGCTAACAGGCAACATGCTCTTCCCTCTCCAAGGGGAGCAAATGAGGATGATGGATGTCAGGGAGACACCAAGCAGGATCTGACCCTCCGGTAGAAGGTGCTGCACCCAAACTCACCCCTGACCCATGATGAACAAGCCACAGGACCAGAGTATGAGGTTGTGCTCAGAGGGAGACCTTGACCAGTCACAAACACCAATCAGGCATCTGCTGTACGCCAGGCGGGACTGTAAGTGCTTTCAAACTCACTCCCTGCCAAGAATCCTGTTAAAACTCTGACAGAATGGCATTATTGACTGGGCACAGTGGCTCACACCTGTAATCCCAGCACTTTGAGGGCCAAGGCAGGTGGATCACTTGAGGACAGGAGTTCAAGACCAGCCTGGCCAACATGGTGAAACCCCACCATTAAAAATACAAAAAATTAGCTGGGCCCACAGGTGGGCACCTGTAGTCCCAGCTACTTGGGAGGCAGAGGCAGGAGAATTACTTGAATCTGTGAGGTGGAGGTTACAGTGAGCCGAGATCCCATCACCACACTCTAGCCTGGGCAACAGAGAGACTCCATCTCAAAACAAAACAAAACAAAACAAAATGGCTTCATTATACTGCTACAGATGGAGAAACTGAGGCATGGATTATGACACACAGGTGCTAAGGGGAGGGCCAGTTTGGAATCCAAAGCTTCTCATTCCAAGCCCAGGCCTTTTCCAAAACATGTAGTGATCGCTTAACCCCACTCCCCGTATTTCGTAGATGAGAATGTTCCATCCCCAGAGGCTGGGTGACTTGCCAGCATTGCACAGATCCCTGGCAACATGGCTGAGTTTACCCCTTCACAAGGAATGCAGGTTAGCAGGGATTTGACTAAGGGTGTTGCATGCATACCTACATGCCACAGCATCTTAACATTTATTCTACCTTCTGAGAAAATGCAACTTGAATATCATATATCTAGATGTGCCCCACTTGAAGTAAACTTCATGTATAAAAATCCATATGTGTATAAACTACAAATTATGAGTTATCCACTTCATAACACTGACCAAGGAGTCACCATAAAATTCTCTTAAATGGCAAGTACCTCTGTAGTCGTTTATTACAATTCAATTTATACACAAGCTTTCAGGAATGCACATATTTTATAAAGCAAAATACACATATAATGCGAAATGTCACATCAGTTTTAAGCTAGTAAAGTTTAAGGATTATCTTTAGGAAGACAGAAATAATTTGTTCTATGAGTTAATGGAGAATGCAGCAAGTTTCTCTTTGCACCTCCTTCTTCTCCTCTCAAGTCCAGTCCAGAAAACAGGGGATTAGAATGTAATATGAGCATTTTCTACTAAGTTAAAAGAACTTTTTGCTTTTGGGAGGCTGAAGCCGGAGGATGGCTTGAGCCCGGTAGGTCGAGGTTGCAGTGAGCTGTGATCGTACCACCGCACTCCAGCCTGGGCGACAGAGCGGGACCCTGGCTCCAAAAAATAAAAGTAAGAATTGTTAATGGGTAAACTCTGGCACAGCATCCCAGAGACCTTAAAGAATGAGACACTCCCACTGGGGTCCCATTGGCACGGGCTTTCGGGAAGATCGGTCAGCTCAGAGCCGCCCGGTTCTGTGGCCCAAGCACTGTGATGTATTTCCTCTAACTCAGAGAGGCCAAACGAAGATGGACGTGAAAGGCGGGCCTCCCCACGACCCTCCAGCTCCGAGCCCTTGGGAGGCCCGCTTCCCAGCGGCCGGGGCGACCCGGGCTCCCCGCTCCGCCGCCCCTCGAGTCCGCCACCCACGCCCGGCAGGCCCGGCGCCGCTTCCTCCATACTCACTGGGGGCTGCCGCCCGCAGGTTTGGCCGCCACAGCCTCCGTCCCCTCCATCCCTCGGAGAGGCGAGGCTCACTCCAACTCCTTCTCCCTCCCAGGCCCGCTGCTGGGTTCGGGGAGGGACTTCCAGCCCCGAATCCGGGCGGGAGGGAGTGCGGCCCGCAGGCCTCGCCCCTCGGTGCGCGGCCGACCAGGGGTCCGAGGCTGCGCCAAGGCCGGGCCAGCTCCCAGCTCTGCGAGCAGCCCCGGGGTCCCGGGTGGGTCCGGCCCGCGCAGCGCCCGGCGGGCCGCACTCCCGGCGAGAGGAAGGGAAGCGGGATCGGGCGGGGAAGGAAGTGGCATCGGCTGGTTCGCGGCTTTGCCGTGGAGGGGAGAACGGCCAAGCCCGCGCTTCCCGGGCAGCGCCAGGCAGAGGGAGCGGAGCGCGGAGAGGAGGGACCGCGGGAGGGGCTGGAGGAGCCGGGCCTGTGCCTCCCACTCGCCCGGAGCCCCGCGGAGCCGCCTCTCCGCGCCGCGGCCCAGGGAGCGAGTGGCCCCGGCAGTCAGGGGCGCGGGAGGGAAGCCCCGGGGCAGCCCCGAGCGTGGGGACGACGGGGCGGCCGCCGGCTCGCAGAGCGCTGGCCCCTTCCCCACGGGACAGCGGGCGCAAGAGCGGAGACCGGGAGCGCGGGCGGGAGCTGTGGACCCACCCCGTTCTCGCCGGCCCCGCGCGCCGCCGGTAACCTTACACCCAGGGCTCGCCTTTCGGGTGGAAGCCGAGGAATGCTTTCTGTGCTGACTTTTCGGGAGGAGCCGGCCGCCCTCTCTGTGGGGCCGCCCCCCGCCCGGAGGAGCCGCTTCCTCCGAGGTCAAGGTCGTTGGTTCTCGCTCTCCAGAGGCGCGAGGGAAACGCGGACGGGACGCGGTCCGCGCTTTCCGCCTGCCACGGTGCCGGCACTGCCCGCCGCTGCCTCGGTGGGTACCGGGTCTCGGGGTCCTGGGGTCTCCCTAGCCCACCTCGCCACTTTCCCCAGCGCGGGGTGGGGGTCGCAGCCAAGGGCATTCCCTGCAGCCGCGGCCGGAACCGACGGCGCTTGCTTTCCCCTTCCACCCGGAGGGAGTGACCGACCCTCACCTATTTCCAAGCCTGTGTTTCCGCAAAAGACGGGAAGCAATAAAAGTGGCCCCAGGAGATTCCGGAAATCTCTACAAAGAGAAAGTGCCCGTTCACCTTTCCCTCAGCCGACAAGGCTTCACTGTCAAGCGTGGGGTTCTGGTGAACCTCCAAATGACACGCCCGGCAAAGCAACAGTAAGGGCGGCGCCGTATGCCTGGGCAGGGAGGAGGGAAGGAAGTTTTCTAGAGGGGCTGCCTCCTGAGGGAGGCACAGGGCGGGGGACGGGGCGTCTGGCCGGCGACAGGAGAGCGGAGCCTGGGGAGCCGCGAGTGGACTGGCCTCTTGCCAATCTGGGAACTTGAGGATTATCCAGGGCAAACCCTCTGTGCCACAGTACAGGCCCAAGGTTATGTCACAGGCATTCGAACCAGAGCGACTCCATCTTGTGTGAGGGCAAGGAGAATGAGTCTGGGGCTTGCTGGGGTGCATTCCCAGTAAGTTAGCTGTTCCTAGCTTCTAGATGTTTACGGCTAAGGGAACAAATTAATAACGTTTACTAAACAGACCCAGACTTAGGAGTGTCCTGTCCTGATATCTTGAGAACAGGCTCATTCCTAGTTTTGCTTTTAAGTTAATAATATGAATTATTGCAAAATATAGTGATTAAGAAAATTAATCCTTTATCACAAACCCTTGTAGCAGAGCACGTCTCCCCATGATCTTTTTTTCATCCTATGTGAGTATTGTATCTAGGGGTAGACGCGTTCCTCCTCTTTCCAGAACTCCCCACTCTGTCTATGGAGTAACTGCGCTTTGTACTTTCGCCACTTTACTTTCTTTTTTTCTTCTTCTTCTTTTTTTTTTTTTGAGACGGAATCTCCCTCTGTTGCCCAGGCTGGGATACAGCAGCGAGATCTCGGATCATTGCAACCTCTGCCTCCCAGGTTCAAGTGATTCTTCTGCCTCAGCTCCTGAGAAGCTGGGGTTACAGGTGTGTGCCACCACACCCAGCTAATTTTTGTATTTGTAGTAGAGATGGGGTTTCACCATGTTGGCCAACCTGGTCTCGAACTCCTGACATCCTGATCCGCCCACCTCGGCCTCCCAGAGTGCTAGTATTACAGCGTGAGCCACCATGCCCAGCCCACCACTTTACTTTCTTACTAAACTTGCTTTTGCTTTGCACTGTGGACTTACCTTGAATTTTTTTTTTTTTTTTTTTTTTTTTTTTTTTTGAGACACAGTCTTGCTCTGTTGCTCAGGCTGGAATGCAGTGGGGCGATCAATTCTCCCACCTCAGCCTTCTGAGTAGCTGGGACTACAGACACGCACCACCACACCTGGATAATTTTTGTATTTTTAGTAGAGATGGGGTTTCACCATGTTGGCCAGACTGGTCTCAAACTTCTGGCCTCAAGTGACCCACCTGTCTCGGCCTCCCAAAATTCTGGGCTTACAGGCATGAGCCACTGCACCTGGCCTTGCCCTGAATTCTTTCTTGTGAGAGATTCAACTCTTGGGGTCTGGCCAGAACCCCTCTCCTGTAGCAGTTACACAGCTCTGGTGAGAGGTGGTCTCCAGGGTCCCGTTGGCCTCTGCCCTCCCCGAAACTCACCATATTCCCAGAACAAGAAGTTCCTCGAACAAAGCATCCACTGCTTTTGCTTATTAGTACTGGTCGTTTCACAGAGTGGTGCCTGCATTGTTTGCAGAGGGCTTACTGGGCACCAGGTGTTGGCTAAGGAGTTTAAATTCGTTATCTCATATTTCAGCCTTAAGAGGTGGGCACTGGCTATTGTCTTCTTTCTACAGACACTGAGTGTAAGTGAACTCCCCAGGATCCACAGCTGGGTAAGCGGCAGTCCAGTCTCCTAGAGTCCAGGCCCTCATGCTGATACACTGCACAGTGCTGTCGCCAGCATCTGCATGTTCAACAAGGAAAGATTTGGTTTAAAAAAAAAAAATCAAAAGATTTGTGAAAAAATCATGAAATGCTGTGATACTGAAAATGTGCTGGCATGGTGGCTTGGCCCTTCCTGGCTTTCTTGTTCCTGCCATCTAAGTTGAAAACCCCTCAAGACTCCTTCTTCTCCTGCATGTGCAGTGTTAAGCCTGACAGCAGCAGCACTGTGACTATTACTGGGGAGTCCTATGAGCTAAGGTACCCAACATAGCATCTTTTACATCCTTATAACAACCACGCAAAATAGGTATAATGTATCTCCACTTTGGTGATAAAGAAATCGAGGTGCAGAGAGGTTAAGCAGCTTGCCCAAGGCCACACAGCCAGTGTAGCTAGAATCTGAACCCAGCTCTGTCTGGCTCCAAGATTTTTTGCCTTGTTTCCTCTTTACAGAGGCACCTCTGAATTCAGACTCCACGGTTTCTGCTTCCAACCTCCCCCAGAAGTTAATGATCTATAAGGCAGGTTTCTGAAAGTTCCAGCAAAGGCTTAATGTTTAAAGAAAACCTGCCTCCCCCCAATCTTTTGAGATGCAAATAATCTCTTTCAGTTTATTTGTGTTAAAGCTTTTGTTGTTTTTTGTTTTGTTTTTGTTTGTTTTTGCAAGGGGAGTGAGGTATCACGTCTATACTGAGATTTTAAAAGCTACTTGTCCTAAAGATAACCATGAGCAAATCCTTAGAATGCTGTTAAATTATGACATCTACATGTCAAGGGTATTCTTGTTCATCTGGATTCCAGTTGGTGTCGCAGATATTTGTTGAGCTCCTATGATGTGTCAGAGACTGCAGAGACAAAATTTAGCACCCAGACCCTACCCTTGAGGAATTTCTGGTCAAGTTGGGTTGGGGAGGGGCAGGCACATAAACTTTCTATATACGTGCTCCCATCCAGGTTAGCATAAGGTGGTGTAGATTGCTCACAGAAAAGGGTACGTTGAGGGGTGTGTGTTGGGTGAGAAGAAGTACCACAGATAACTGGGCCTTGGAGTGTGAGCAGGAATTCGCCAGACAGACAAAGGGGAGTGGTGAGAGGGCATTTCAGGTGAAGAGATTAGCATAAATGCAGGCTTGGAGGTGTGAAACTGCCTGATTGCAGTGTTACTAAGTGTAAAATTTAACCCTGGAAAGGCAGGGAAAGGATGAAGCTGCAGAACAGGGGAGGTTGGGTCCCAGTGAGGTCAGACTCCACCCTGTGACTGGCAGCCCCTCGGTGTGGTCTTCACCCCCGCCTTAGCCCTTGAGCCTGGCACATTTCTGGGCTGGAGAACAACCTTGTTTATTTCCTTATGCATCAGACACTTCCATTATCATCTTCTGAAGGGAGGTCTAGGCGGAAAACAAATATAATGTAAACTGATCACAGAGCCCCTTCCTCTGCTGACAACTAGGGAAATGGACCATTCCAAGGAGCCCTTTGACTTACTCTGGATGAAAACACAAGCTTCACCCCTCCTCCCAACTTTCCAACGTGCTCTGAATGTTGGAAATATGGTACCGTGTGGGCTATGGAAACCAGGTTTCACTCAGGATGAAGGGAAAAGTGACAGAGATGGTCCTTCCAGCTCACACCATTAGAGCCAAGTGGGACAGGAGTGGGGTGAGGGGACCCTTCTTCCGTCCCTTGACTGTCCAGCCTAAAGGAGCTTGTCCAAGTGGAAACCTGCATTTCCTGGAGTCCTGGTGACTCCTGTCTTGCTCACAGGAACATGGTCCAAGGAAGCAACTGATCTGAGCAGCAACTGCTGAGGATGCCATTCCCAGACCCAGGTCTGCTTTCATCACTTTCTCCAGCAGAGGAGCTAGAGCGCATGTGGGGTCTACCACGAGCTGCTTCCTCCCTCCCCAAACCCTCCTGAGGCTCCCCTCTACTCCCCACTGTGCTGCTGGGAAGGCTATTCTGAGGCCCCACCTGTGCAGATTCTGATTCCTTTGGTTGGATCAAAGCCCAGGAACCTGTTTCCTTGCAAGTTTCCCAGGTGATGTTGAGGACTGGTCAGTTTGGGGAAGCACAGGTCCTCGAGTTAAAACTCAAAAGCCTTTTCATGGCACATGGGTCCCTCCAGCCTCATCGCTTGTCCCAACCAACCCCCGAGAGCCTGCCCTGCTTCCTCACTATATTGAGTTGCTTCTAATTCCCTCGCTGGCGACACTGTCCTGTCTTCTTGCCTTTGCCCAGGCATTCCTTCAGCCTGAAATGCCTGCTTCACTCCACATGCACACATCCTGCTGTGGACTGAACTGTGGCCCCCTCCAAATTCATATGTGGATGCCCTCACCCCCACCATGGGTTAGCATTAGGAGGTGAGGCCTTTGTGGGGTGATTAGGGTTAGAGGAGGTCATGAGAGTGGTGCCCCGCCAATGGGATTAGCATCCTGACAAGAAGAGACCCCAGAGAGCTCTCTCCCTGCCCACCCTCCCCACCATGTGAGGACGTGAGGAGAAGGCAGCTATCTGTAAGCCAGGAGGGGAGCCTTCCCCAGTGCTCCCCTGAGCTGGGACGTGACCTTAGACATCCGCCTCCAGAACCATAGAAATAATTTCCTGTGTTTTAAGCCACCCAGTCTATGGCGTTTTGTTATGGTGGCCCAAGCAGACTGATGTCCCCATCCCAATTTGTCTGTCTCCTCCTAGACCTTCCACACTCAGCTCACATGTCACCTCCTCAGGGAAGCCTTCCCCCACCCCTCCACAGTCCTCCCCTGGTGGAGCACCTGCTTCTATCAGAGCACTTGTCCACAGTTGCACACATCTGAGCCCTGTGTCTCCCACTTCACAGAGATTTCTTTAGAGCAGCACCGTATCTGATCCTTCCTGTGTCTCTGGCCCCTAACAGGTGCCCACCACACAAAAGGTATGGACCAAATGCCAGGTGATTACATAAAAGAAAAAATCTCTACCAGATAGCGATGCCTAAGAGAGAGGGGCCACAGCTTGCTAAGAGGATCAAGGTCATCTCCAAAGGATTTGGTTCGTCCACTCAGTATGGCCAGTCCTGCCCCAGCACTGTGAGAAAGTCAGCCACCAGCAGGGCCAGGAGCTGTGCCCAGGCTTCCTAACTGAGCCCTGCTTACATCCAATGCCCAGGCTTCCTCGCCCCTGCCCCTCTTCCCTCTTTTCTCTTCCCCCAAATGCTATCCATCACTGGCAGCAGCATCGGCCTTACACTTCAATTCTGAGTGAGTCTGGAAATTTGGAAATAAAATGCCTATCAGAAGAAGAAATGGATGGAGGTGGGGAGAGGAGAAGGGAATGAGAGAAAAGTGTGCAAAAACAGTCTAGGAGAGAACACTAGGAGAGATGCTGTCAGACAGAGGACAGTTGGGCACCTCCAGACTACAGCCACTGGTCTTCCCGTCATGCCTTTCTGCATGCTGCAGCACACATGGGTGCACACACACATTCATACATACCAGCCCTGGGCGGCGCACCACCCTGAATCTACAGATGCCCGAAGGAGAACAGACGCATGGCTCTTACCTGGTTGGGGTCAGCCTGCACCACTCCCCAGGCTGGCAGGCAGGAAGCCCACTGGGATGGGACCAGGACCCTGTCTGGGGATTTTAACTGCAGACTTCACTGTCTCTGCTCACTCACCCTGCATCAACTCTGACTCTGCCAGTCATCTGTTCCCATGCCCAACTCCAGCTGCGGCTTTTCATTTCATAATCCTAATCACAGGAAAATGACTGGGATTAGGGAATTTTTTTTCCCCCCGAGACAAGACTTGCTCTGTTGGAGAATAAATATTTCTCCATTTGCCCAGATTTTCTTTCATATACATGGCGATATGGTTTGGTGGTGTCCCCACCCAAATCTCACCTTGAATTGTAATAATCACCATGTGTAAAATGTGGGACCAGACAGAGGTAACTGAATCATGGGGTTGGTTTCCCCCATGCTGTTCTCATGCTAGTGTGCGAGTTCTCACAAGATCTAATGGTTTTATAAGGGGCACACGCCATCGTTCAGCTCTCATTCTCTCTCCTGCTGCCATGTGAAGAAGGATGTTTGCTTCCCCTTCTGCCAGGATTATAAGTTTCCTGAGGCCTCCTCAGCCATGTGAAACTGTGAGTCAATGTAACCTCTTTTCTTTATAAATGACCCAGTCTCAAGTATGTCTTTATTAACAGTGGGAGAATGGACTGATACACATGGTAAAGATTTTTCATATGATTTCCACATTCTAAACATTATATACAAACAAAATATTTATCCACTGCTCACTTCAGCAGCATATATACAAACAAAATATTTATCTTGTACATATATTTATCAATATATATCTCCCACAATTTTAAGAAGAAGAATAACATGAACACCCACACAGTCATCATCCAACACAGGAAGGCATTGCCTTTGCCTTTGGACACTTCCATGTCCTTCTCCCCAATTTCTATTCCCCTTTCTCTTCCCACCTTGAGTAGAGTACTACCCTGAGTCTGTGTTAATAAATCTCTTGCCTTTTATTACAGTTTCACTCCAAATGTATGTGTCCCAAAATAATGCATCTTTTAATTTTGTGTTTCTTTTTGACTTGTGTTGCTTGTTCAACATGTTAGTGACAATCAGTGATATTTTCCCTGTAGCTATATTTTTTTTCCTTCCTTCCTTCGTTCCTTCCTTGCTTCCTTCCTTCCTTCCTTTTTCTTTTGATATAGAGTTAAACGCCTTCACCCAGGCTGCTGAAGTGCAGTGGCACAATCTCGGCTCATTGCCACCTTCACCTTCTGGTTTCAAGTGATTCTCCTGCCTCAGCCTCCTGAGTAGCTGGGATTACAGGCACCCGCCACCCCGCCCAGCTAATTTTTGTATTTTTAGTAGTGATGGGTTTTCACCATGTTGGCCAGACTGGTCTCAAACTCCTGACCTTGTGATCTACTCACCTTGGCCTTCTAAAGTGCTGGGATTACAGGCCTGAGCCACTGCACCTGGTTTGTAGCTATATTTTCATTGTCATGCAATATTCCATTTTACAAATATACCACAATTATCCTTCCTACCATCACTGGCTATTTGAGTTGTTTTCAGTTATTTTGTATTATGAACAATGTTGCTATTAACATGCTTGCAAATGTCTTTAGTGTAAAAGTTTTTTCCTAAATGGGCTATTATTTTTCTGCTTTTTTTTTCTTTTTTATATATATACTTTTTATTGCATTTTAGGTTTGGGGGTACATG
>PVKV010002030.1:141242-182777 GCA_004027835.1 Alouatta palliata
TATTCCTCCCCACCCTCCCCTCTCTCCCCACCCCCCGCTGCCTCTCCCCTACCCTCCCCAACTGCCCCCAGTGTGTGATGCTCCTCTCCGAGTCCATGTGTTCTCATTGTTCAACACCCACCTATGAGTGAGAACATATGGTGTTTGGCTTTCTGGTCTTGTGTCAGTTTGCTGAGAATGATGGTTTCCAGATTCATCCAAGTCCCTACAAAGGACACGAACTCATTGTTTTTTATGGCTGCATGGTATTCTATGGTGTATATGTACCAGGGTCTCACTATGTTGACCAGGCTGGTCTTAAATTACTGGCCTCAAGTGATCCTTGCTCGTTGGCCTCCCAAAGTGCCAGGATTATGATATGAGCCACCACACCTGGCCTGGGAAACTAGATTTGAACATTTATCTTGTGTCCAATTTGAGTACAATTTACTTGGGTTTTTCATCGTAAACAATAATATCATCTGTGAAGTATAATGATTTGGGCTACTCCCTTTTAATAATTATACATTTCAGAATCATAGACCGTTGCTAAATTAATATGGTGCTGCAAAGCACTCCAGTTTCGTTCCTAAGCTTGGTGGGACTGTGCTGGAGTTTCACTATGCTGTATGCTGGCTGTTAAATGTTGGCTTTGAGAAATGTTTTTATTATATTGAGGAAAGCTTCTATTTCTAGGTGGAGTATTTTGTCAAATACTTCTTTTAGCTTCCATTGAAATGATCATAATTTTTTTTTTTTTTTTTTTTTTTGGAGACGGAGTTTCGCTCTTGTTACCCAGTCTGGAGTGCAATGGCGTGATCTCGGCTCACTGCAACCTCCGCCTCCTGGGTTCAAGCAATTCTCCTGCCTCAGCCTCCCGAGTAGCTGGGACTACAGGCATGCACCGCCATGCCCAGCTAATTTTTTGTATTTTTAGCAGAGATGGGGTTTCTTGGTGTTGACCAGGATGGTCTCGATCTCTTGACCTCGTGATCCACCCGCCTCGGCCTCCCAAAGTGCTGGGATTACAGGCGTGAGCCACCGCGCCCGGCAATGATCATAATTTTTTATTGAACTATTGAGGTGAGAATCATGCTAATATATGTTTTCATAGTCTCTCATATGAATTAAGCCAATCATTAATATAGTATGGACACTTTCTGGTTATTCTCAAGACCAAAAACGGTCACAAATATGACTTCAGGTCTCAGTCATCCTCCAAGATCTTTCTCCCTGAGACTCTTTTCATTTGTAGCTGAGAAAATTGATTTGGCCAGGCTGACAGTGACTGTTGACAGACAGGTTAAAGCTGGGTGTCCTCCCTCACACTGATGATGGCTCCTACAGAGCAGGTGTGGTAGACTAGGAGGGAAGTATTAAAATATTTCCCTGCCAGGCGTGGTGGCTTACACCTAGAATCCCAGCACTTTGGGAGGCCAAGGTGGGTAGATCACGAGATCAGGAGTTTGAGACCAGCTTGGCCAACATGGTGAAACCCTATCTCTACCAAAAATCCAAAAATTTGCCAGGTGTAGTGTCATGCACCTGTAATCCCAGCAACTTGGAAGGCTGAGGCAGGAGAATTGCTTGAACCCATGGGGCAGAAGTTGCAATGAGCCAAGATCATGCCACTGCATGCCTCAGTTACAGAGTAAGACTCCATCTCAAAAAAAGGAAATCCCATAAATAGGCAAAAATATTTCATAACAGTTTTGCAAAAGAAGAAATGTGGAAGGGGGCTTCTTCTATAAAATATAAAATTGTATCATAAGGTCATAGTAATTAAAACAGGAACTAATGTAAAAATAAACAACCAGAGTAATGTCACGTAATGGAGAGTATAAAAGCAGACCCTAACTTTTCTTTGTCTGATAAAGGGTAGCTATTAAAAAGCCTATAGCTAACATGATATTCGGTGGTGAAATACTGGACACTGATATGGTTTATCTGTGTCTTCACCCAAATCTCATCTTGAATTGTAGCTCTCATCATTCCCACATGTCGTGGGAGGGAGCTGGTGGGAGGTAATTGAATCATTGGGGCAGGTTTTTCCCATACTATTCTCATGATAGTGAACGTCTCATGAGATCTGATGGTTTTATAGAGAGGAGTTCCCCTGCACATGTTCTCTCTTGTCTGCCACCATGTAAGACATACCTTTCACCTTCCACCATGATTGTGAAGCCTCCCCAGCTACTTGGAACTGTGAGTTCATTAAACTTCTTTTTCTCTATAAAATACCCAGTCTCAGGTATGTCTTTATCAATAGTATGAAAATGGACTAATACAGTCACTTTCCCCAAGTTCAGCAACAGGCAAAAGATGTTCAATGTGCCACTTCTACTCAGGGTTGTCACAAAAGTCCTAACCAGTGCAATAAAGCTAGAAAAAGTGGGGAAAAGTATAAAAAAATGGAAGAAATAAAAGTGTTATCATTTGCAGACTGCGTGATTTTGAATATAGGAAAATCCAAAAGAATCTCTACACTCTCAAATTTAAGAAATAAATGGAGCAAGGATTTGGATACAAAGGCAATATATAAAAATAAGTCCAAAATGAAGATGCTGGCAGGGCCATGTTTCCTCTGAAGGCACTAGAGAAGAGTCTCTTCCAGGGCACCATCCTAGCTGGCTTTGCTTGGTTTGCGGAAGTATGAGTCCAGCCTTCACATGGCATTCTCACTATAGTGTCTCTGTTCAACTGCCCTCATTTTATAAGGACGTTAGTTGTTTTGGACTAGGGACCCACCCTGCTCTATTAGTCTTAGCTGATTGCATCTATAATGAGCCTATTTCCAGTTAATGTCATTTTGAGACACTGAGGACTTCAACATGAATTTTGGAAGGACACAATTCAACCCATAACAGGATTAAATGCATTCATCAAAAGTTGTAATAGGTTTTTTTGTTTGTTTGTTTTGAGACAGGATCTCACTTTGTCACCTATGCTGGAGTGGACTGCTGCAATCATGGCTCACTACAGCCTCAACTGCATGGCCTCAATCCATCCTCCCACCTCAGCCACTCGAGTAGCTGGGACTACAGGCACATGCCACCAGGCACATATATATATATATATATATATATATAATTTTGTATTTTTTGTAGACATAGGGTTTATGCCATGTTGTCCAAGGCGGGTCTCAAACTCCTGGGCCGAAGCACTCCTCTCACCTCAGCCTCCTAAGTGTTGGGATTACAGGAATTAGCCACTGTGCCTGGCCAAGGGATGTCTTCTGAACCCGAGACCTCCACGCTATCTATCCTTGTATGCTGAAGACTGGTACTCTGCCACCTTGGGATGCCATCTCTGCTGAGCTCCAGCCTGGACTCCAGCCAGGACTCCAGCCATATTCATTCAACAGGTATTTATAAAGCTTCTACTGTATGCTATGTAACTGAGTATCTCTACTTGTTTGGGCACTTTAATTTGACGTTAGGAATGGAATGGGTCACCTTTCCCTTCTGTGAACCCCTCCGAGTGACTGATACCATCAGCCACCTGCGCCAGCAACTTGAGTGATTCCTTCTCCCTCAGCCTCCACAGTGATGCCGCCCAAGTCCCAGCTCTTGGAGCCACCTCGTTTCCCCTCTCTACTGCTTCTACCTCAGTTCTGAGCCCAGGATCCTCCACCACAGAACAGAACCACTTCTTACTCGGCTCCCTTGCTTTCAGGGTGCCCTGTCCCCTTCTCTTACAGCTGGCCAAATAACCTTTCCTAAACCCAGAGGTCATCGTGCCTTCCTAGCTTGTAACCCTTGTAACCACTGAAATATGGCTCACAGCTTTGGCTCAGGGCACTGAGAGCTTCTCAATCCACCTCCTCCCATGTTCTGTACACACCTCACACTTCCTTTCCATCCCCCACCCTGCTTGCAGTTCCATAAACACATATGCAGTCCATACCTGGATGATTCCTTCCCCACCTGGGAGGCCCTTCAGATCACCCCCAACCAGAGTGAAGTCCCTATTTCCAGTGTTCAAACAGCGCTCACTGTCTGCAGCTCCTGCCAGGTGGGTTTCTTTGTCTCTTCCATGGGTCCATAAGCTCTTTCCCTTGGTTACAGCTTTGAGCTGTTGGAATCAGGCCAACTCTGCCTACACCACTTAGCCTGATTCACAAGGCAATCCTAAGAGTTGATTTTATCATCCCTATTATATAGATGGGTAAACTGAGGCTTAGAGAGGCCAACTATTTTGCCCAAGGTCCCCCAGTTGTAAGTGGTGGTCCCAGGCTTCAAAGGCTGGTCATGTGTCTCAGAAGGCTGTCTGTAGCTAAACAGGGATCTTGCCAATGGGGTGATGTGACCAACCGGCTTCCATCTGAAGAGAGCCTGTTTTGTTCATGTGGCCCATGTATCCATGTATTCTTTTTTTTTTTTTTTTTTTTTCTGAGACAGGGTTTTGCTCTGTCTCAAAAGTGCAGTGGCATGATCTCAGCTCACTGCAATCTCTGCCTCCTGGGTTCAAGTGACACTTCTGCCTCAGCCTCCCAAGTAGCTGGGATTACAGGCGCACACAACTACTGCCTGGCTAATTTTTGTATTTTTAGTAGAGAAGGGGTTTCACCATGTTGGCAGGATGGTCTCGATCTCGTGACCTCAAATGATCCACCTGCCTTGGCCTCCCAAAATGCTGGGATTCAAGGGAAGAGCCACCGCACCTCGCCCCATGTATTCTTATTTCACCTCTCCCTTCTTTGTTGGTGAGACCTGAAAATCAACCATGTTTCCCTCCTTACCTTCAGGAACCAAAGGAATCTTAAGCTCCTGTAAGCTGCGTCCCTCACCCCTTTTCCTTACCCTACAGTCTCCAAGAGGTCCCAGATTGGCGGGGGACTAATTTGGTTGAGGGTGTAGCTCAGGTTTGGGTATGAACGTGATCAAGTGGGGTGAGGGTGATTAGCATTGTAGACATGCATTTTGCTTGCTGTAGAAACTCTCAGAGGAGGTTTTCACTCAGGACAAATGTGCTGCTGGGGTCTTTGGTTGTAGTACTCCTCCCAACACAGCACCCTCCACGTCCACAGGGACAGGTGTTAAAACACTGCCATCCGCCTCTGTCCTTACGTTATGAAGGGCAGATACCAGGATGTGTGTTAGAACAGCACTAAATCGCTTCCCAACAACCCCCAAGTTGGAGTTCACAGAGGAAGAGCCAAGACCCAAGGAGGTCCAGGAATTCACCTCCAGTTACCAGACTGGAGAGCCACTCATCCCCCACCCCCTACTCAGGCCTGGAAATCAAATTTCCAGTTCTGCTATAATGAGCAAGAGCCTTCCAGAGAGTCTCTCACATTGCTCCACCAGACCACTGCTCCCAGCTGGGTACCCCCAAAGAATGCTTTCCTCTCAAATCAGAGCCTACCTGCTAATTAATGTTCAAAGGGAAGAGAGCCAGTGCTGGAGGTGGTGACCACCAGCAGGGAGGACAGCTGCTTGCTGCGACCTCCCACACTCTAGGGGCAGGTGGGAAGGAGGGAAGTCCAGCTCTGTCAACAGAGTTCTTAAGCTGGCCAACCCGTGCCGCTCAGTGTTGGGGGTAAGGGGGTCTCCCAAGTGGCAGGAGCTGCTTTGGGCGAGGGGAGAGACAGTGCACCCCAGCTGAAGGGAGGCAGTGCAATGGCACTGGAGAGCCCCAACTCTGCTTTTTTCAATCTTTTCTTCGTCCTTCCTCTGGGCTGGTTCAGGGAGGCCTCTCTGGAGATGGATCCCAGTCTCGTCTCTCTTGCTGTGGACAGCATCTTGAACACTGCCCCAAACAAGTGGAAGGTCAGCATGGGGCCCTGCCCACCCCTTGCTTCTGGCTGGGGGTGTTGTGTGTCAAGCTCTGAAGAGTAGTCAGTTCTTCTCTTCCTCTTGGGGACATTGTCCCAGCTGCAGTTGGGGGCAGACACCATGGAGCCTTACCAGCATCTGCAGGCCAGATGGCCTCCAACTGGCCCAAGCCATGGTACATGAGCTTGCCTCCTCCTCCCAGAGGAGGCCCTGTCTGTGGTGCTGGGGGTGGAGAGCTGTGCTTGTGCCTGTGTAGAAGCTGCCTTCTGGGTTTTTCTGCTGCAGACTGGCTCCCTCATGGAAGCCCTGTGGCCCTAGGCTGTGTAGCCGTGTCTGTAGGGACTCCTGCCTCTTCAGTCCCTCCTGCCTCCACCAGCCTGGGGGATTCTGCTGAAGACACAAACGAACCTCAGATGCAGCCTCTCTTGGGCAGAATTTGTTCATTTCTGTGGTCCACTGGAAAGTCTTTTCCTGGGTTAAATCAAGGTGTGTGGTGAGCGAGGGATAGAAGGAAACACCCAAGTCTGAACAGTCCAGGCTTAGACTCTGTCTTCTGGCTTCAGCCCTGGCAGGGCCACATCCAGCTGTGGGACCAAGTGCTGGTCATTCCACCTCCATGGAATTCTGTATCCTCATCTGGGTATGGCGGCTGAGACTAACATTTCCAAACCAAGTTCCTCTTGTTCATAGCTTTCCTATGAAAAAGAGCATTCAGGTCCAATAAGTGTGGAGGTAATGTATGCCACCTCACCCTCCTGTCAGAGACTTGGGACCAAAGGCATTTTAAAGGCTCTGGGAAGGCATGCAGTAAAAACAAAACAAAACCTCAACTCAACCAGTTTACCTTTGTTGAACCCTGTCTTTCTCATAAGTAAATGATCACAGAAGCCATTTCCCTCAAAATAGCAATTAGCATCCCAGGAAACACACTTGGGGACAGCCTAGACCAGATCACCTCTCAGGCTCTGTCCGCCACATTACTCCAGGCTCTGGCTGCGGGATGCTGAGGCAGCTGCTGGCCAGCGAATCCCAAGATCCTGCAGGGAAGGCCAGGCTGCGGCCAGAGAAGACTCCCTTGGGGGCTGGTGGCGACTGATTGCAGCTTTCTTGTTTTTATTTTTCAGAAACAATAGTGCTATGAGGAGTTAGGGACCAAAAAAGGGGAGACTTTTAAAATCTGTTTCTAATCCGATTATTTGTCAATTTAAGCTAACTCATGTCAAAACAGCTTGGTTTGCCCATCTGTGAAAAGCGAGAACCAGGGAGGTTTGGTGGGCACTCAAATGTAACCCTCAGAAAGAAATCCCTCCCTGAGGTCCCTGGATACCTAATGGAAAGAAGGGCACAAGCAATTTCCAATATTTAAAGAAGTCTAACGGAAATTATGTTTGCCATGAGAAATGTCTTTGCTTCTGGCTGGCGTTGTATGAACTCAGTATGATAACATTGGTTGTCATGGGGACAAGAATTATTATGCAATAAATATGTCTGGCTAATTGGACAAAATCTTTAAAAACATAGGGTTCAAGGAAGTAATAAAAGGGTCAGTTGGTAATGAAATGGTAAGGAACTATTGACTCAGGAAGTCAGGTGCAAAACCACTTTAAAAGGGACATGGTGGGGGTGAAGGGGCCGGAGGGAGGTTAGGGTCTGCCGAGGGAGCTGCTCTCCCAAGGAGCCCCTGGGGAACTGGGGTTGTGTGCCGAGCAGGTGTTCAATGCGTGAAGTGGCTGCAACATAGAGGTCCTTGTCAGAGCATATTAGGGAAGGGTGTCCGAGGGCTGAGACAGGGTGCCGGGTGCCACCTTTACTGTGCTGAGCAGAGCAGAGCCCTGGGGGCCATTGCGCTCAGGGATCCCCAAAGTGGCTTCCACAGATTGCTTAGAAGCCTTCCCAAGTGACACACATTGAGGGTTTTTCAAGCTCTTCAGAGCTCTGGTTTTATATTGGCCCACAACCCTCATTTAGCAGCCTCATTTAGCAACCCTCATTTCTCTCTGATATGCTGTTCACACAGAATCGCCTCTTCAGTCCCTCTTTCTGTCCCTTAGACCTCTCAACCAACATCCCAGCCCCCTGCATTGTGGCAGCAGCTGTGGGAGCAGAGCCCAGGAGACTAGTCTGTCTTCTAGGAGAGCAGCGGTGACAATTATAGCTGCGAGATCCTTACAGACCACCAAAAAGGTAGCTAGACTCTTTTGTTTTCATTTATTTCTTTCCCTATTTCCTTCTTCCCTCTCTTCCCCTCCCTCCCTCCTTTCCTCCCTTCCTTCCCTCCCTCCTTCCTTCCTTCCTCCTTTTTTTTTTTTTTTTTTGAGATGGAGTCTTGCTCTGTCACTCAGGTTGGAGCACAGGGGTGTGATCTCGGCTCACTGCAACCTCTGTCTCCCAGGATCAGCCTCCTGAGTAGCTAGGACTACAGGCATGCACCACCACACCCAGCTAATTTTTGTATTTTTAGTAGAGACAGGGTTTCACCATGTTGGCCAGGCTGGTCTCGAACACCTGACCTCAGGTGATCTATCTGCCTGCCTTGGCTTCCCGAAGTGTAGGATTACAGGCATGAGCCACTGTGCCTGGCCCTCAGTGGCTTTTCAACAAGGGCCGAGATCATTCCATGGGAAAGGAATAATTTAATAAATAATGCCAGAACTATAGGAAAAAGAAGAAAGTTTTGGGCCAAGCATGGTGGCTCATGCCTGTAATCCCAGCACTTTGGGAGGCCTGGGTGTCTAACCTAGGGAAATAAAATCTTAGACTCAAGGTTGGGTATGGCATCTCATACCTGTAGTCCTAGTACTTTGGGAGGTCTAGGTGGGAGGATCACTTAACCCCTCAGGTCAAGGCTGCAGTGAGCTATGATCACACTGCTGCGCTCCAGCCTGGGCAACATAGCAAGCCCCCATGTCAAAAAGAAAAGAAGACTTACATTCATACAAAAACCTATACATAGATGTTTAGAGCAGTCTATTCATCATCACCCCAAATTGGAGACAACCCAATTTAACAGAGGAATTTAATAAGCTATGGTACATCCACACCACAAACTACTACTCAGCAATGAAGAGGCATGGACTACTGATACAACCAGCAACTTGGATGAATCTCAAATACTTTGTGTTGGGCAAAAAAAGCCAGACCCAAAAGTTCACATCTACAGGAATCCATTCATCTGACACTTGGGCATAGCTAAAACTCTAGGGACAGAAAACAGACCAGAGTTTGCCAGGGGCCGGGAGCAGGGGAGGGGATGACCCCAAAAGGGTAGCAAGAGGAAGTTTTTTGGGGGATGAAATTAGTTTGTGTACTGGTTGTGGTGGTGGTTAGACAACTCTCAGCTGTGCTAAAACGTATAGAATGGGGCCGGGCACGGTGGCTCACGCCTGTAAACCCAGCACTTTGGGAGGCTGAGGTGGGTGGATCACTGAGGTCAGGAGTTCGAGATCAGCCTGACCAACATGGCAAAACCCTGTCTCTAACAAAAAATACAAAAATTAGCCAGGTGTGGTGGTGCATGTGCATAGTCCCAGCTGGGAGGCTAAGGTGGGAGAATCGCTTGAACCCAGGAGGTGGAGGTTGCAATGAGCTGAGATAGTGCCACTGCACTCCAGCTTGTTCAACAGAGCAAGATCCTGTCTCAAAAAACAAAAAAGAGTTATAGAATGGCACATGCATACCCAGAAGAGAATCCCAGCTCCACACAAGTGACGACTTGTCACAGGTGGTGGCCGAGCTGGAAAACACTTGTTTCCTCTTCAGGGACTTCAGCCAAGAAAGCCCAGTGATACCTAAGTTAACTACCATGGAGAAGAGGGAGTGGAGAGTGACTACTTAATGGATACTGAGTTTCCCTTCCTTAGGGGATGATGAAAATGTTTTGCAACTAAAGAGAGGTGGCAGTTGCACAACACTGTAAATTTACTAAACATCACTGAATTGTTAATTTCAAATTAGTTAATTTTATGGTATGTGAATTTCACTTCCATTTATTAAAAATGGTTCCAGGTCTGGCACAGTGGCTCACGCCTATAATCTCAACATTTTGGGAGGCCAAGGCAGGAGGATTGCTTGAGCCCAGGAGTGAACTCCTGGGTAACATAGGGAGACCCCCGTCTCTACAAAAAATTTAAAAATTAGCCAGGCATGATGGTGTGTCCCTGTGGTCCCAGCTACTCGGGAGGCTGAGGTGGAGCACTTGAGCCTGAGAAGTTGAGGCTGCAGTGAGCCGTGACTGAACCATTGCACTGAAGCTTGGATGACAAAACAAGAGCCTGTCTCTAAAAAAACAAGTAAATAAAAAAGGTTCGAATCCCCCCCACAAAAAAAGCATCCAGGGATACCTGTGCCCTAAATCTACCCCCAAGAAATTCAGGCGGTAGGGAGGTTAAATAACTTACCCAAGGCCACACAACCACGATGCGGTTGACCCTGGAATCAACCTACCTCCAAAACTCCAGTTCTTTCTACTGGAGACAGGGGAGAAAATGGGTTAAATATCACTCATACCTTTCACTCCAGGGAATTCCTCAGAGATTTCTTTCCCCCTGAGCAGTGTGACTTTATTTACACAAAAACTCTTCCAGGGACCTAAACAAGAAACTCAGGCCAGTATATTGTACCCTTTTCCTCAAAATAACCGCAATTCTGTGAAAGTGGAACTGTTGTAGAAAATCGAGACTGCGCATCACTCCATGTGTTTGCACAGAAAGAAACAAACCCTCTGAGAAGTGCACTGAATCCGAACGCCTGATTCACAGGGAAGGAAGGAAAAGCGGGGACATGAGACTTTGAAATGCAACCCCGCCCCAGGGCAGCAGGGGCACTTTTCTGAGTGACTTTGGGGCGGGGTTAGATGGGGAGGCAGGGGATGGACAAAATGAACATCTGCCAAAGCCCCAAAGCAGTTTCTCCAACTCAGAATGCCCTGACCGCCAGTGATGGGGAGTTTCCTAACTGTCCTGGGATGAGTTTTTCTAGGGGGCCTGACCCCCATTCAAGGTTCACTGAAGCATACAGCGCCCCTGCACTGGAGATTGCACCACTGCACTCCAGCCTGGGTGACAGAATAAGACTCTGTCTCAAGGCCTGTAATCCCAGCACTTTGGGAGGAGGAGGTTGCAGTGAGTGGAGATTGCTCCACTGCACTCCAGCCTAGGTGACACAGTGAGACCCTGTTTCAAAAACAAAAACAAAAAATCAAATTGTAAAGTTTGGTATCGACTGATTTATCATGAAAATTTGGCAAAGTATTTTTTTGGTATTCAATTATTTTTTTTGTTCTACTTGGATTAGCAGTTTTATTTATTTATTTATTGAGGTGGAGTCTCACGCTGTCACCCAGGCTGGAGTGTAATGTGCGATCTTGGCTAACTGCAACTTCCGCCTCCCTGGTTCGAGAGATTCTCCCATATCAGCCTCCAGAGTAGCTGGGGCTACAAGGGTGCTCCACCAGGTCTGGCTGATTTGGTAGAGATGGGGTTTCACCATGTTTGCCAGGCTGGTTGCAAGCTCCTGACCTCAAGTGATCTGCTCACCTTGGCCTCCCAAAGTGCTGGGATTACAGGCATGAGCCACCATGCCTGGCCCAGGTTAGCAGTTTTATACAAAAAAATTCGGTTATTTCTGTTGTTTATAATAACATAACCATAATTATGATTGATAGCATATGTAGACATATTAGAATTTTAGAAGTCCCATATAATTTTGAAACATGTATTAATATCATTCACTAAAATATAACCTGAAGATAATGAGACATCATCATTATTAATTATTATTATTATTATTTTTGAGACGAGGTCTCACTCTGTCTCCCAGGTTGGAGTGCAGTGGTGCAATCTTCGGCTCACTGCAACCTCCGTCTCCGGGGTTCAAGCAGTTCTCCCTGCCTCAGCCTCCTGAGTAGCTGGGATTACAGGCACTCATTACCAGGCTTGGCTAATTTCTGAATTTTTAGTAGAGACGGGGTTTCACCACATTGGCCAGGCTGGTCTCGAACTCCTGACCTCAGGTGATCCACCCACTTCGACCTCCCAAAGGAAACATTATTTTTTATTTTGACAATGTTTCCCATGTAACTAAACATCTCAAATGATTCCATTTACCTCTCTTTTGGATGTTTCAGAAGTCCTCTATAGCATCCCAAAATTCGAAGTCAGAAAAGACATTTTTAAAGCTGAAATTTGATTTTGGAAAGCCTACTAAGTGTGTTAAAGGTTTACAAAAATTTACATTCCTGACCTGGCACGATGACTCATGCCTGTAATCCCAGCACTTTGGGAGGCTGAGGCAGGCAGAACACCTGAGGTCAGGAGCTCGAAACCAGCTGGCCAACATGGTGAAACCCCGTTTTTACTAAAAATACAAAAATTGGCCGGGTGTGGTGGCTCATGCCTGTAATTCAGCATTTTGGGAGGCTGAGGCAAGTGGATCACTAGAGGTCAGGAGTTCAAGAGCAGCCTGATCAACATGGAGAAACCCCATCTCCACTAAAAATAAAAAAAATTAGCCAGGCATGGTGGTGCATGCCTGCAATGCTAGCTACCCGAGAGGCTGAGGCCAGAGAATTGCTTCAACCCGGGAGGCAGAGGTTGCCATAAGCGGAGATAATGCCGTTGCACTCCAGCCTGGGCAACAAGAGTGAAACTCATCTCAAAAAGAAGCCGGGCTGAGTGGCTCACACCCATAATCCCAGCACTTTGGGAGGCTGAGGTGGGTGGGTCACCTGAGGTCAGGAGTTCCAAACTAGCCTGACCAATATGCTGAAACCCTGTCTCTACTAAATACAAAAAATTAGCCAGGCATGGTGGCGCACGCCTGTAGTCCCAGCTATTTGGGAAGCTGAGGAAGGAGAATTGCTTGAACCAAGGAGGCAGAGGTTGCAGTGAGCCGAGATTGCAACATTGCACTCCAGCCTGGGCAACAAGAGTGAAACTGCGTCTCAAAACAAACAAACAAACAAACAAACAAACAAACAAAACCCAGAAAATTAGCCAGGTGTGATGGTGGGCGCCTACTCTGGAGGCTAAGGCAGGAGAATAGCTTGAACCTCTGAGGCAGAGGTTGCAGTGACCTGAGATCACGCCATAGCATGCCAGCCTGGGTGACAGAGACTCTGTCTCAAAAACAAAAAATAAAATAAAAATAAAAAGCTGGTGTGCTCCATTAACTCCTGCAGGCCGGACAAAGGTAGCCCAGGAATTCTAGATAAATGGAACAAATAATGACTTGCTAGAAACACATAGGAAACAAAATAACTATTCACAGAACTAAATAAAAGCCCTCCACTAGAAACTAAAAAAAAAAAAAAAAAAAAAATTGTGGTTTTATGTGTATGCACACACAAGCAAATCCAGAGGAGAATAAACAGTAAACGAATGAAAATTAGAAAAAAACAAATAAATAGGAGACCAACCCTAAGTTTTTCCTACTCAGTCTACCCTGAATGCTGTTGTGTCAGCCAGGGCCACAGAAAACCCACATAATGAACATTTTCTTCCTGATACACAATTCGATGTCCTTAAGTCCACCAATATCACATGCATTCTGTGTAATCAAGAAATATACTTGGGTGGGTGTGGGGTGGGCTCACGTGTGTCATTCCAGCACTTAGGGAGGTCAGTGTCAGTGGATCACCTGAGGTCAGGAGTCTGAGACCAGCCTGGTCAACATGGCGAAACCCCATTTCTATCAAAAATACAAAACAGCCTGGTGTGGTGGCACACTCCTGTAATCCCGGCTACTCAGGAGGCTGAGGCCAGAGAATCGCTTGAACCTGGGAGTGGGAAGTTGAAGTGAGCTGAGATTTTGCCACTGCAATCCAGTCTGGGAGACACAGTAAGACCTCATCTCAAAAAAAAAAAAAATGAAAAAAAAAAAAAAGGAAGAGGGCTAGGTGCGGTGACTCACACCTGTAATCCCAATACTTTGGGAGGCCTAAATGGGTGGATCACCTGAGGTCAGGAGTTCGAGATCAGCCTAGCCAACATGGGGGAAACCTAGTTTCTACTAAAAATACAAAAAATTAGGCCGGGTACGATGGCTTACACTGGCCTGGCCAATATGGTGAAACCCCGTCTCTACTAAAAATAAAAAAATTAGCTGGCATGGTGGTGCAAGCCCATAGTCCCAGCTACTTGGGAGGCTGAGGCAGAAGAATTGCTTGAACCCTGCAAGTGGAGGTTGCAGTGAACCGAGATAGTGCCACTGCACTCCAGCCTGGGCGACAGAAGGAGACACTGTCTCAAAAAACAATAAAACAAAACAAAACAGAAAAAATTAGCCAGGTGTTGTGGTGCACGCCTGTAGTCTCAGCTTACTCAGGAGTCTGAGGCAGGAGAATCACTTGAACCCAGGAGGCAGAGGTTACAGTGAGGCGAGATCGCCCCATTGCACTCCAGCTTGGGCAACAAGAGTGAAACTCCATCTGAATTAAAAAAAAAAAAAAAAAATCTGACAGCAGAAGTATCCACCCCTTGAAGTTTCCATTAAATATTTTAATCAAATTCATTTCCTCTTACCTAGAGACTATCAAGCTTCAGATGATCATGTGACAAGAAATCCAGCCAGTTCCAGGTGAAGACATCACCCCTGGCCATCAAGATCAAGCAGCCACCTGCCTCCACTAGACAGAGCAGGGTGAGAGTTCCATGATCCCTGATAAGTAGCATGAAGTAGCTACAAAAGAAAAGCCATCAGTCCCTACATGTCCTATAAAGATTTATGACAGGCTGGCAAGGTGGCTCATGCCTGTAATCCCAGCACTTTGGGAGGCTTAGGTGGGAGGATTGCTGTAGCCCAGGAGTTTGAGACCAGCCTGGGCAACATGGGGACACCCTGTCTCTACCCCACACACACACACACACACACACACACACACACACAAATTAAAAACGTAGCCAGCTGTGGCAATGCCTAACTGCTTGGGAGGCTGAGACGGGAGGATTGCTTGAGCCCAGGAATTTGAGACTCAAATTGAACCCACCACTGCACTCCAGCCTGGGTGACAAAGTAGACACTTTCTCAAACAATAAAACAAATAAATAAATAAAGCAGGAGGTTGATAGTGAGACGTGGAGAGAAGGCGTGTTAGGCAGAGAGACCTCCATAGGCAAAGTCCAAGAGACATGAAAGAGCCAGTGTGCAAGAGGAAATTCCTGAACACTAGATGTCAGAGAGAGCTGGTGCAGGACTCCACCTGGTGGACAATCTGGGCATGAATCTCCTACCGGGAAAATAAATGACATTTTCTTCTTCTGGCTTGTATCAGGTGGAAGAAAGCATTTTCTTCTTTACCGGGAAAATAAATGACATTTTCTTCTTCTGGCTTGTATCAGGTGGAAGAAAGCATTTTCTTCTTTTCCTTTCCTTTTTTTTTTTTTTGAGACCGAGTTTTGCTCCTGTTGCCCAGTCTGAAGTGCAAAGGTGAGATCTCAGCTCACCGCAACCTCCGCCTCTGGGATTCAAGCAATTTTCCTGCCTTAGACTCCCAAGTAGCTGGGATTACAGGCGTGCACCACCTCGCCTGGCTAATTTTGTATTTTTCTTTTTTTTTTTTTTTTACTAGACACGGGGTTTCACCATGTTGGTCAGGCTGGTCTTGAACTTCTGACCTGAAGTGATCCACCCACCTCGGCTTGGAGTCACTGCACCCAGCCAGCATTTTCTTATAGTAAAGAAAGTGAAACTGTGGACTGGTTATTGGAAGAGAGACGAAAGGTGGAGAGTGAATCTTGGTAGAAAAAAGCAAAAGGAAACAAAAACTTTCAGCTGTCTGGCTTGTACTGGTGTTTACAATGTTTGCTGGTGTCTTGCTTAGATCAGTGACATGTGGCTAGGAGGAATCTGTGTCACTTTTTTTTTTTGAGAGTAAGTCTCACTCTGTCACCCAGGCTGGAGTGCAGTGGCACGATCTCAGCTCACCATAACCTCCGCCTCCCAGGTTCAAGCGATTCTTCTGCCTCAGCCTCCCTAGTAGCTGGGATTACAGGTGCGCACCACCACACCCGGCTAATTTTTGTATTTTTAGTAGAGATGGGGTTTCACCATGTTGGCCAGGCTGGTCTCAAACTCCTGACCTCATGTGATCCACAGGCCTCAGCCTCCCAAAGTGCTGGGATTACAGGTGTAACCACCATGCCCGGCCACCTGTGTCACTTTTTACCAGAAACTTTCAGAGTCAGCGAGTGGCTGGGCATCTTTTTTCTTTTTGCCACAGGACTCTTGATGTTTCTAATGCAGACGAATCTGTCAGGCTGCTGTGGGTGTGTCGTGTGGGACAGAAATCAACCTTTGTTGTAAGCTATTGAGTATGGAGGTTGTGCCGGGTGCAGTGGCTTATGCCTGTAATCCCAGCACTTTGGGAGGCTGAGGCTGGAGGATCATTTGAGGCCAGGAGTTCAAGACCAGCCTGACTAACACGGTGAAACTCTGTCTCTACTAAAAATACAAAAATTAGCTGGGTATGGTGAGGTGTGCCTGTAATCCCAGCTACTCAGGAGACTGAGGCGGGAAAATTGCTCTAGGTGCCATCCTGCTCCTCCTCATCACCTGGGGGCAGTGGGTGTGGGCTTGTCCTCCAGCTGCTGCGGGCCTGGGCCGCCTGGGTCAGTGTGGCGGGAGACAGCACAGTTCCCGCCCCAGTGTGGTGTCGGCAGGTGCAGCCCTGTAGGCTAGTGTGGGTGCCGCCTGGAGGTTGGTGCAGCGCCCCCTGGAGGCTAGTGTGGGCACGGCCTGGAGGTTGCTGTGGCGCTTGTTGGTGCCCAGCGCCCTGCCCGGGGATTCCTGGCTGTGTCTTTGCTGCCCCCTCACGGGGCGGCGGGGCCGGGGTTCCACTCGGCTGCATCTTGTCGCGAGGTGCCTTTGCTCCTCCAGGAAGTTAGCGGTGCAGCCGCCAAGGCCTCTGCTGCCCAGGTCGCCATATTCCCTGCGGCGGCCAGCCGGGCTCTTGCCTCAGGCCATCTACCCCACTCCGGCCTCCACCGCCTCTCTCTTCCCGCGGCGGGAGGAGGCGATGGAGCGACCTCCAGGCACTGGGCAGCCGCCGCTCCCCCAGCAGCCAGCGGGGTGGAGGAGAAAGACGCCGGGAAGCAAAAGGTCCCTGCCAACCGGAGGGTCGCCCCGGGGCTGCGCCCACTGATTCCTGCCCACGAGCACCTGCCGGGACCCTCCCTGCCATGTTGCTCCCTGGAAAGCACTAAGGCTCTCCGGCCTGCAGGGAGGGACACTTTTCCTCACTGTGAGTCCGCAAACTCCGGGCCAGGCATTTTCTGCATATTCTTAAATAGGATACTTCAGTCAAAGGTTGATAATAGAATCACTCTTTCTGATTATCGCCTGCTGATAATGAGAACATATGAACAGAAAACAAGAATATGTATGAATGTTTTAACTGCAAGTTATAGTTATAAAGACATTATTTTAATTTTATGGATTTTTTTGTTTTGCTTCATCTCGCTTAGCAGTTTTTTGAACACTTAAGTTTCCTTATTAGAGTTCTAGAAATTGTTTTCTAGTTTATTGATTTTTATTTTTATTTTTGAGATAGTGTCTCACTTTGTCGCCCAGGCTGGAGTGCAGTGGCACAGTTTTGGCTCACTGCAACCTATGGCTCCCAGGTTCAAGCAATTGTCATGCCTCGGCCTCCCTAGTAGCTGGAATTACAGGCATGCACCACCATGCCTGGCTAATTTTTGTATTTTTAGTAGAGATGGGGTTTCACCGTGTTGGCCAGGCTTGTCTCGAACTCCTGACCACAGGTGATCTGCCCGCCTTGGCCTCCCAAAATGCTGGGATTACAAGCATGAGCCACTGGACCCAGGCCTTTGATTTTTTTCTTTAATTTATTTTGAATGTATTGAGGGGGGTGTACGTGTGTTTCTGACATGCCTATATCACATAGTGGTGAAGAATGGATAGTTCATTGTTGTGAGTTATCAGAAACCTGTGTTCAAGAGGACTTGGTAGAGTTTTTTCCATGAAAAGCAAATTTGGTGGCTAAGCACGGTGACTCATGGCTGTAATCCCAGCGCTTTGGGAGGCTGAGGTGGGAGGCGGATCACAAGGTCAGGAGTTGGAGACCAGCTTGGTCAACATGGTGAAACACTGTCTCGACTGCCCCCAATTAGCTGGGTGTGGTGGCCAGTGCCTGTAGTCCCAGCTACTTGGGAGGCTGAGGCAGGAAAATCACTTGAACCCGGGAGACAGGGGTTGCAGTGAGCAAAGATGGCACCACTGCATTCCAGCATAAGTGACAGAGTGAGATTCCATCTTAAAAAAAGAAAGAAAAGAAAAGAAAAAGAAAATTTGAATTTGGACTGTTGCTGATTAAATATTTTTAGAGAAGAATTCAAAACAATAAATGTGGATGATGGAATCAATAGTTATGATGAAAATCTGCTAAACGGTCCCAATTCCCAAGGAAATTTAGTTAGTAGTCTTATGTGCAGCATTTTAAGAGAGTAATCAGAATCCTGACTGACAGCATCACATCAGGACCACCAGACTTTTGTAAATTTCATATAATCCTCTGAATACATAATAACTTTTTTTGTTATTCTTTTTTGAGATGGAGTTTTGCTCTGTTGCCCAGGCTGGAGTGCAATGGCACCATCTCAGCTTATTGCAACCTCCACCTCCTGGGTTCAAGAAATTCTCCTGTCTCAGCCTCCTGAGTAGCTGGGACTGCAGGCATATGCCACCATGCCAGGCTAACTTTTGTACCTTTTTTCTTTTTGTGATGGAGTTTCACTCTTGTTGCCCAGGCTGGAGTGCAATGGGTGTGATCTCAGACCACTGCAACCTCCGCCTCTTGGGATCAAGTGATTCTCTCGTTTCAACTTCCTGAGTAGCTGGGATTATAGGTGCCTGACACCATGCCTGGCTAATTTTTGTATTGTTAGTGGAGATGGGGTTTCACCATCTTGTTCAGGCTGGTCTTGAACTCCTGACCTCAGGTTATCCGCCTGTCTCCATCTCCCAACATGCTGGGATTACAGGTGTGGGTGACCATGCCCAGACATCAATAACATGTTTATACAAATATAACTTTAGCAGATATTTAGCATAACAATCAAAATTACAAATCATAACATATTCAATTTGCATAAATGTATATAATTTTTGGAACATGTATATCAACAGCATACCCATAAATATAACTGAGATGTGATCTAATGTCACCTCATTTGACAATGCCTTCCCACGCAGCATCACCACATTTGACAATGCCCACCCATACAATCTACCAATGAAATTGAATCATTTAATATCTTTACAAGATGAGAGACACATTCTTTAGACTCCCTGAGGGACCCAGCTGAAAAATCCCAAAGTTAATTTTAAGCCAAAAAGACTTGATTTAGGATTTTGATGCTGGAGAAACCCATCAAAGATGTCAAGTTTGAAAACACTTGATCAAAACAAAATCACAGGTCACTATTAGAAGAATATTCATTTAACCAGGGACTTCAAAAGCAATACAGAAAGTTCCATGGGTATAAAAACCTTAACCCTTTATATATATGTACAGAGTCTTGCTCTGTCGCCAGGCTGGAGTGCAGTGGCATGACCTCAGCTCACTGCAACCTCTGCATCCCTGGTTCAAGCAATTATCCTTCCTCAGCCTCCCGAGTAGTTAGGACCATCATGCCCAGCTAATTTTTGTATTTCTAGTAGAGATGGGGTTTCACCATATCGGCCAGGATGGTCTCGATCTCTTGACCTCATGATCCACCCACCTCAGCCTCTCAAAGTGCTGGGATTACAGTCGTGAGCCACCACACCCGGTGAAACCTTAACCCCTTTAAAGCTCAGTTTTACTAAGTAATTAAAAAGGGTACTTGAATTTCATCAGACAAAGGAAGAGTGTGTACAGGGTTATGGGTGTTCACACATGATGACATTGGTCATATCTCCATTGGCCACATGATTACACATTAGAATGCCAGTGTTATAGAAGTTATAGGAGGCACTCTTGGACTTGAGACAAGAACATTGTTGTGTAGAAATTTCATTGATTATGTTAAAATTATTCTCCATGGGCCAGAGAACACATAGCATGGCCTTTAGAATGAGATGGGCTTTGATTGGCTGCAAAGTCTCAGCACTTACTAGCTGAGTCACGCTGGACAAAGTGGTTCATCATTCTGAGACTCAGTTATTTTGTTTGTTTGTTTTTTTGAAATGGAGTTTTGCTCTTGTTGCCCAGGCTGGAGTACCATGGTGTGATCTCTGCCCACTGCATCCTCTGCCTCCCAGGTTTAAGTGATTCTCCTGCCTCAGCCTCTTGAGTAGCTGGAATTACAGGGATGCGACACCAAGCTTAGCCAGTTTTGTATTTTTAGTAGAGATGGGGTTTCTCCTTGTTGGTCAGGGTGGTCTCTAACTCCTGACCTCAGGTGATCTGCCCACCTCAGCCTCCCAATGTGCTGAGATTACAGACATGAGCCACCATTCCTGACCTAAATAATGTTTTTAAAAGTCACATTGTCCTACAATATCCATTTCTCTTACATATTTAGGAAATTGAGGTTTTTTTCCTAAAACATTCTGGCATATGGGAAATAGGATGCAAAAAGTGCAGGAATGTTTTAGACACAGTTCGAGGTTTCCAGGAGATTTTGTGCTGGGGAGGCTGCTTGCTACAAGCTCCCAAAGCTCTGGGAGGACATAGTGCTCATCCTCCCTCAGCAGAGACTGTGAGGCGAGAAGCCCTGGGGAGCACCTGAGCCTTGGGCTTTTAGCATAGAGAGTTCAGGTCTTTATAGTTTGAATCCATGGCACAGAGACGTCACGGGTCTCTGGCTTCTGTGACCTTTGCCTTCCTTGCCAAAAGAAAATGTGACCCTCTGAAGCAAGAAACTTGAGGACATGGGTCACCCCAGCCCTAGCATCTGCCCCAGAACATGAGAAGGAAGGAACAATGGTCCTCCAGCGACATCACAAGGCTGGCACAGGCAGTCACTGCCCTGTGTGGATCACCCAGCTGTGTCGGACAACCTGAACTCCATCTGCGGGAATGCGAGGAGGAAAATACCAAAGTCTTTACATGAGCACTGAGAAGGCAGATGCAGCAAAAACGTCCAGACGGTAACTACCCAGTCTGGGATCTGTGTTAGAGCGAGAGCATATTGGCGATCATGTGTACTTACACTCTAGGGTCACCAGGTGGCACTATGACCTCATCTGTGGGTCTGAAAAGGACGATTTGGAAGGAGTTCATCACAGCTAGTGTTTAACAAGCCCCTACTGTTTGCCAAATCACTCACCCCTGGCAACAACCTAAGGAGCTAGGCATTCTTATTATATATCTTTTATCGAGAAGGATACGGAGACATAAAGACATGAATTATCTTGCCCACATCACTCAGCTAATAAGTGGTAGAGGCCGAATAGGACCTAAACACTGTGGCTGCAGAGCCCACATGCATTGATTGAACAAGTGTTTTTTGAGCACCTGCCATGCACAAGGCCTTGTGTGATTAAATGTGGTTATGAGTAATAATATAACAGTGACAAATCAGTGACACTTTTTAGATGTAAGATTTTCTTTTTTGTAGGTTTCGGGCACAGAACTGTATATTCAGTAATAGTGAAATTGATCCCACAAGTTATGACAGAAATGATGATACATTTAAATGAGTTGGGTGTTTTAGAATCCTTGACAGAAACTGAATGAGGAATGAAATTGTTTCCATTTCACACAGAAGGAAACTGAGGTGAAGAGGGGTAAAGTAATTTTGCATGGCATGAGTAGAAATTCAAAGTACAGGAATTTGAACTTGGTTCTACCTTTTCTGAGGCCGCATGCTCTTGACCACTATAGACTCAAACATCACCTTGTTTTTCCACTCATTCAACAAACGGTTTCTTAAATTTAATTATCTAATAGGTTAGCACTCATCCTGAGCTTCTGTTCCCATTCTGCAGGTGGCGAAGCCCTCTATTGTCCTTACCCCACAGTTCCTGTCCCATGACCAGGGCCAGCTCATCAAGGAGCTGCAGCAGCATGTAAAGTCAGTGCCATCCCCCATGTGAGTACCTGAGGAAGGTGAGTGAGCGCAGACAGATGGGGCCTCGCGACCTTGAACAGTTCCCAGGTCTGGCTGGCCCCCATCTCACAGGGGGCCATGCTGGGGGAGATGTAGGCAGTCACAGTACTGGCTTTTTCCTCCTTTTTGCTTCCATGCAAGTGGCTTAGGGATGGGGTAGAGTAGTTGACTGATTTGGATAAAAACCGCTATCTTGGTCAGAAAGTCAGACAGAATCATCACTGGCATGTTAACCTAAAGAAAAACAACCAGACAAGTGCCCAGCAGTACTTCAAAAAGCTATTTATTATCCTGAAAAATTTAGGCAGGGAGTTGTGGCTCATGCCTGTAATCCCAGCACTTTGGGGGCTGAGTCAAGTGGATCACCTGAAGTCAGGAGTTCAAGACCAGCCTGACCAACATGGAGAAACCTCATCTCTACTAACAACACAAAATTAGCCAGGCAAGTGGCACGTGGCTGTAGTCTCAGCTACTTGGGAGGCTGAGGCAGGAGAATCACTTGGACCTGGGAGTCAGAGTTTGAAGTGAGCCAAGATTGTATCACAGCACTCCAGCCTGGGTAACAGAGGGAGATTCTGTCTTTAAAAAAAAAAATTATTTTGCAAAATTCGAAACAGAAATCAAAATCAGCAGCTTCTAAATTATTTTTAACCTGATTCGTAATTAGAAATATATTTTATATTACATATATAGTTCTATATTTTTGAATAAAATAATAAAATTACATTTATTTTACATGTAATATTTTTTTATTCTCCATTTGTTTTGAATGTTCTGTGCAATCTACAAAAAGTCCAATAGTAATAATTATTCATTAAATTAAACATTATCTTATCATTTAAAATGATTTCATAAATGATCTTTTGTTTTTGAGATTATGTGTGTGTGTGTGTGTGTGTGTGTGTGTGTGTGTGTATTTTTTCTTTTTCAAAGAGTGTCTCACTCTGTCTCCCAGGCTGGAGTGCAGTGGCACGATCTTGGCTCACTGCAGCCCCCACCTCCCAGGTTCAAGCGATTCTTCTGCCTCAGCCTCCCAAGTAGCTGGGACACAGGTGCATGCTACCACACCTGGCTAATTTTTGTATTTTTAGTAGAGACGAGGGTTTCACCATATTGGCCAGGCTGGTCTTGAACTCCTGATTTCGTGATCCACCCGCGTTGGCCTCCCAAAGTTCTGGTAATACAGGTGTGAGCCATCGTGACGGGCCCAAGATAAAAAATTTTTAACAATATACTATTAAGAGAAAAACATTGGATATGAAAGAATATTCATAGTTTTATCCTATCTGTTTAAAGATTGAAAGTACTCACTGAGTGTGCCAGGCCCTGGGTTCAGTGCTCTACATGCATTTTTATTTCATTTCATTTCATTCTCTCCACAACCAGAAGTAGTATAAACAACCCATTTTACAGAGTTGAAACTGAGGCTCAGAGACTGAAAGTTAAATGCCTGAGGTTGCAGTTAATAAGAGGCAGAGCTGGAACTGAAACCTTATGTGTCTCACAACCAGTGGATGTTCTGACAGTAGGCTAGTCTACTTCACAGAGCATGGAATAGATGGTGTGTGCCTGCTAGGACGGACCAGGTATCACCGTAGGTCATAAACAGCCCCCCAAAATGGAAATTTACAACACTGAAGGCTCTGTCTGCTCATGCCGCACGTCCTCCATGGCTCTCCTGGGCTCTGTGCTCCACATCCCCTCATCTGCCACCGAAATAAAGGAGCAGCCTCCATATGGCACCTATCAACAGCTGTAAGAGATGAAGGAAAGGGTGGCCAGTCTCAATGATTTCCAACTCTTTTGCCTCGAGGTGACACACTTCACTTCCACTCACATCTCGTGAGTTACTGCCTCCACCTTCAAGGGGCCCAGAGGGCCTAATAGAGTCCTGCTGAAGTACTCGGTGGACTCTATTAGGGCCACCATATGGTATCAGCCTGTGCGGGAGACTGTGGAGGGCAGAAGAGAGTGGGGAGTTGATGGGAAATGACAGCAGGAGGGAGTCGCTGTGCATTTGCTTTATCCTCTACCAGGTGGAGTTTGTCCCAGAGCTGCACAAAATCATCAGCAGCATGATCAAACAGGGTAAACTTCAGAAAAAGCAGTTTGTTCAGCTGTGATCAGCAGTGAACTCAGAAGCAGCTGAGTAGCATTGAGTCAGTAAATCGCTGACTGCCTCAGTTACCCCATATGGTAGTGGTGAGGATGGGAGCATTGAGAGAGTTGATTTGGAAGGATATCAGGAGTGTGAACGTTCAACATTTTAGTTCTTTTAAGTTAAATCCAGGCACTATCTTTCCTGCAAGTCTCCTGTTTCTTTCAGATTGCACAGGTGAGAGTCCTCAGATTAGGGCTGGAGGTCATGGAAATATTGGCTCCCACACCAACAGTTCCCCCGTGTCGTGCATGCATTCTGTGCATTTTCCTGTGCTAAACACGGTCCCAAAACATCGTGGGGCCTGATTCTTCCTCCTTGTTCCAGTGGCCCTGGGTGATTCAAGTGCCCATTCAATGACCAGGACACAGAGGTCTTAGAGTGATGCTCCGTGAGGCCCCAGGTGCCAGCCACTGCCCTGCCAAAGCGTGAGGCAAGGGACAGGGCATCGTCTGTGGGGGCAGTGGTCAGCCAGGCTTGGTGACTCTGCTTGGTGGACAGATGATCCTGCACCTGCCGCCTCCGATGGATCCACTGCCTCTGTGCCTGTTTGTCCTGCTGATGTCCCAGTGGCTGCCCCAGCATCCCAGCCTAGGCCCAGTGCCACTGAAGACAGACCTGGCCCCTGGGGACCCAGGAGACCTACAGGACTCACTCAGCTGTCCCCATGAGTCCCCAGACCCTCATTCTTATCAAGGACCTAGGAGCCCTACCCCCTGGCCCTCCGTCATCAGCCATAAATGATGATTTGCTGCTATTATCATCATCACTGCCTTTAGTGGCCAGGGACTTTCCAAGGTGCCAGCTCTGGAAGGAAAGATGTCCTTGGGACTTGATGACACTCGGTACACAGGTGCTCAACAGGTTGCTTCCTCCTATCCTCAGATAGCCTTTGACACAGCCATTGACACTCACATTGTGTGGAAGGAAACCAGCCCAGGTCACACAGCTGGTCTCAAATCTAAGTTGCCTGGCTCTGCCTCCATGAGGGACCTGCCTGCAAGGGAGATTGACCCTGGCTTTGGGGAGCCTTTCCTGGGCTGCATGAATCACCTCCCCTGCTTGAGGCCCCAAATTATGCTCACATCTCCTTCCTTGCCCTGTCTCTGCTTGGACTATAATGAAGGTGACCCCGGCAACCCTTCATGGACATCGTGGTACTCTCTGCCATTCACTTTTGGGCTAATCTGACTTCAACACCTACTTACTTGGTCTCTTCTTTTACAAACAAGACAACCCAAGTCTGGGGCTCTTTGCGCAGCTGACAGCATACGAATAGAACTGAATGCCATAGCTGTGTTATCCCCATTTTGTTTTTGTTTTCCTTGTGTCTCAGGGTTGTTTTTCTATTTATGGTAAAGGCATTGCTTTCCATTTGTAGCATGAATGGAATATTTGCAGTTTACACTAAATTTATGTCATAGTAAATTGTAAGGAGATTTAAAGCAGTGGCTTTCAGCTGCGAGAGGCCTGAGTACGTTTGTGCACACTCTGTGTGATTAGGCAGAAGCAGGCCTTTGGGAAATTTAGCTGAAGACGGGTCCAGGAAAGATGATGGACAGTAGGGGTCTGACCTGGTCACCAGACCCCTGGGTCCTGCTCACCTGCTTGGCACTCCCCACACATCACCTATGATCTGCCAAATCCTCTGGGTATTGTGGCCAAATGCCCCAGGAGAGAGGCTGATGAACTTTGTCTCTTGAAATATACAGATTCCTTGGACGTCCCTGGAAGCTCAACCATGAGAGTCAACTTGGTTTTCTCCCCCTCATTACGGTTCAGAATTAGAAGTCCACCCTCACAGGCAGTAAGATAATATAGGTAAGTGACACCATCACCCTGTTTCAGATGTTAACATGGCTAGGTGTATTAGGGGTGATTTGAGACCACACAACCTTGTGCCACACAGTGGGATTCTTGGGCCAGAGGGAGACATTTGATGGTCATGTTATGATCTTCTCACTGAGTGTAAAGCAGTCTTGTTTCACTTTGCATTCTTTCTTGTGTTTGATATTTTATGAGGACGTTTTGAATTTCCAAGCATATAATAATTTTTGGTTAGCTTTTAATCTGACTTCCAGCACAATTCTGTGATCAGAAACCTGCTGTGTGATTGGATTTCTCTGAAATATATTGAGATTTGCTTGATGAACAAAATGAGTCGGGTTAATTTTTGTAAATGTACCATGCATGCTTAAAACCAGTGTAGCTCCAACATTTGTTCCCGAGATACAGGATGATGGGCGGATGGCTCCATGGATCTGGTGGAGATGGCTTACTATTGGGACCTTCTGCATCCTTCTGATGTTTTGTTGCTTAGAATATGAATGGTTGAGAGGGGGCTGTGGAGCCTCCCACTCTGCTTGTGTGTGAGGTTCTTCCTGCCGTCCTGCCATCATTTGTTTCTTATGTTTTGCAGCCAAGTCTGACCATGAGAAACCCTGGGAACCCAGGAAGAAAGGAGCTGCCCAGAAGCAGGGACAGGGAGCTGGTGAAGAAGACCAGAAATCGGGTCTGTGAAGGTTCCAGAGAGCCTTGGGAGGCACATGGGGGGCTGAGATGGGGTGGGGCATTGGAGAACGTGGGTGCTCTGTGGAATGTCCACTGTGAGGTACAATGTTCCGGGGCTGGGGATTGGTGGAGAGGGAGTATAAAGCCCCAGGGTTGCTTAGGCAGCGTCCAGACAGGAGAAGGTATGGTGGAAACCAGAGCTCTGGTCTCCATTGCTCCTGAGCCTCCTGCTTTCTTGCCCCACGTGTCCTGTTGCTTCCCTGACAGACTTTCTCCCTGACTTGTAGCTGAACCTCCCATTGGCCCTTGAAGACTTAGTTTGAACTGGATTTTTCCCAGACCCCCTCCTCCAGGTGCCCAACATCCCCCCTTCCCGTCCCTCCCCTTCCCTCCCATCCCCCTCCCCAACTCAGAACCCACCCCCTCCCCATCCCCTTCTATCCCCCAGCCCTAAGCCACCCCTACCTCTGTCCTGGCAGCCTCAGGGTGCCCTGAGAGCACCAGGACATGCAGGTGCCGTGGCTGCTCTTTTGGCTCTTTCTGGGGTTTTCCAGCCATCAATCCACCCATAGGAGTAGAAGATGCTGGACCCGTGGGGTTTCTTCTTTGTTATTGGGCTGTGTCACATGGCAAATTACACAGTGCAGGCCTGTAATTTCAGTGCTTTGGGGGGTTAAAGTGGGCAGATCACCTGAGTTCAGGAGTTTAAGACTAGCCTGGACATCAGAGACAAATCCCATCTCTACAAAAGATTCCAAAAAAGATTAGTTGGACGTGCACTGCACTCTTGTCTCAAACAGAATAAACCAAAACAAAGTGAAATGTCATTTGAGTTTTGTGTCATCTGATTTGATGCCTTTTTAGGAACTTCTGAGTAATCCGTGTCTTCTGCTCTTGGGGGCTGCCTCTAGGGAGTCTGTGTCCAGTTTGCGTGATGGGAGCTTAGAAGCCCATCAGATGGAGAGGAAACGGCTGCACCTGCTGGGAGGTTTGCAATATGGGAGTCACTAGGCAGTGACATGACCAGGATGTGAGTGAGGACTGTATTGTCCTTTGTTTTGTAAAATGTGGATGGTGCAGATCATTGATTAACCCAAAGGAGAAAGGGTCTTAAAGTCCTTGTATTATCCATATGTAAAGAAATGACAGGCCAGGTGTGGTGGCTCATGCCTATAACTGGGAGGCTGAGGCCGGCGGATCAGTTGAGGTCAGGAGTTCCAGACCAGCCTGACCAACATGGTGAAACCCTGTCTCTATTAAAAATATACAGAATAGCCAGCCATGGTGGCAAGCACCTGTAATACCAGCTACTCAGGAGGCTGAGGCAAGAGAATGGCCTGAACCCAGGTGGCGGAGGTTGCAGTGAGCCAAGATTGCACCACTGCACTCTAGCCTGGGTGACTGGGCAGGACACTCAAAAAAAAAAAAATTTTTTTTTACATGTGTGATTTTTTTTTTTTTTTTTGAGACAAAATCTCCCTCTTGTCTCCCAGGCTGGAGGGCAATGGCATGATCTCGGCTCACTGCCACCTCCACCTCCCTCGTTCAAGCGATTCTTCTGCCTCAGCCTCCTGAGTAGCTGGGATTCCAGTTGCCTGCCACCACACCTGACTAATTTTTGTATTTTTGGTAGACATGAGATTTCACCATGTTGGCCAGGGTGGTCTGGAACTCCTGACCTCAGGTAATCCGCTAGCCTCAGCCTCTCAAAATGCTGGGATTACAGGCATGAGCCACCGTGCCTGGCATTATTATGATTTTTTTTTAGATCATCAGCTATTTTTAGTGTTAATGTATTTTATGTGTGGCCTAAGACAAGTTTCCTTCTTTTAATATTGCCCAGGGAAGCCAAAAAATTGGATATGCCTGCTTTACGTCAAAAAAAAAAAAAAAAAAAAAAAGGCACTCTACACTTGGAATGCCTGAAAACACTAATGGCCATGCAAAAAACATGAGACTGGTAACTTCCAATCTTTTTTGAAGCGGTGGAATCACTTTTTCAAATTTATGTGGCTAATTTTATATATTTTTGGTTATCATTTCATATAACTAAAAGTTGTTTTTTCTGCTTTGAAAGTTTGCAGAGGACAGGTCCTTGCTGTGATTCCACTCCATGTAAGACTTTCTGTATACATTCTCATTCTTGTTTCATTTTAAGATTCTTGTATCAATGCTGCTTCGTAATTGAACAGATTGGAAACCCTGTATTTCCTGCATGGAGGTGGTGGCTGAGGTGATCCATTTGTTATGAGGTATCCAAGGCTGTGAGAAGCAGGTGGGGCCTGAGGTTTCTCTGAAGCCAGGAGCATCTGCCATGAAGATGTTTGGCTTTGGGGGCAAGATGGGCAAGTGGTGCTGCCACTGCCTCCCCCACGGTGGGAGGAGCAGCAAGGATGACCTGAGCTGTGAGGCGGAGCACAGTGACAGCACCTTCCTGGAGCCTGGGTAGGACGACCCTGGGAAGATCTTGGCAAGCTCCACAGAGCTGCCTGGTGGTGGTGGAGGCACAGTCCCCCGAGAGCAGCTCATCCTCATGCTTACGAACCCTGGCTTGGACAAGAGCAAGAGGAAGAAAAGGTAATGGGGCGGGCAAGGGCTGGGAGGGCAGAGACCTGGGACATGGGGTGGGGTGCACCCTCCTGTCACCAGCCCAGATACTTCACCTCAGCAGGCCCTGCAGCACTGGAGATGTGGAAGCCTTGGGGGAGTCAGGGCCCAGGCATCTTCATGAGCCACAAAATGAAAATGACACTTTAGCTTGTTTCCATTGCACCCATAATTTCTCATAGCGCACTTTAGAGACAAATTTAAAATGGTTTAACTCACAAAACTAGTCTATACGATATTTTATTTTTGGCTTAAATACTTTTTAAAAGTAAGAATTTGTTTAAAAATGTGTTGTTGTTTTAACCTCAGCCTTCTTTTTCCATAGTACTTTTTAGAAGTTCTAAAATTTATTCAAATGCCAGTTCTTGCCAGAGTTAGGAAAAGGCACAGGGCCATAGCTGAGGCAGGGCTAGCTCAGGTCCAGGGGAGGACCAGGACCAGGATCTGGGCCAGGGAAGGGACAGTGTCGCACAGGGCCAAGTTAGGACCAGGGTGGGGTTAGGGAAGGGCAGGGTCAGGAAGGTCAGGGAATGGTAGGGCAGGGCAGTGCAGAACCAGGTCCAGGGCAGGGACAGTGCAGGACCAGGCCAAATGCCGAGGCCATGTCCAGAGCAGTGCCAGGGCACACCAGTGCCAGTGTAGCACAGGGCAAATGAAAGACCAAGTCAGGTAAAAGCAAGGCAGGACCAGAGCCAGGGCAAGGGCAGGACTACGGCAGGGCCAGTGTCAGGGTGAGGGTCATGGCAGGACCAGGGACAGGGACAGGGGTGGAACAGCCAGGGCAGGGCTCTGGCATAGTCAGGGGTAGGGCAGTACAGTGCCCACTTAGGGCTGGGCCAGGGCAGGACCACAACCGGGACAGGGCCAGAGCCAGGGAAGAACTGGTGCAGGTTTATGGCAAGGGAAAAACCAGGGGCAAGGCCACAGCTATGACAGGGCCAGAAGCAGGCCAGACACAGGGGCAGGATCAGGGCTTGGGAAAGGGCAAGGTCAGGACTAGTGCAGAGCCAGAGCAGGACAGGGCTGGGGTAGCTCAGAGCTAAGGCAGGGCAGGACCAGTGTAGAGCAAGGACAGGACCGGGGATGGCAGAGCAGGGGCAGGAAAGGACAGGACTGGGACATGGACATGGCAGGGCCCACAACAAGGCAGGGCCAGAAAGGGTCCAGGGGTTCAGGCCAAAGGCAAAGCCAGAGAAGGGTTAGGGCAAAGGCAGGACCAGGGAGGGGCCAAGGCAAGGGCAGGGCCAGATCAAACCAGAGCCAGGGCAGCCAAAGATAGGACCAGGGAAGGGCAAGGTCAGGGTAGGGAGGGCCATGGTGAGGTCAGGGGCAAGGGCAGGACTAGAGTAGCACAGGGCCAAGGCAGGGCCAGAAAAGGGCAGGACCAGGGTCAGCTCTGCAGCATGGACAGGGCGGGGCCAGCACTGTGCCATAGCCAGGGCAGGTTCAGGGATGAGGCAGGGCCAAGGAGGGGCCAGGGCCAAGGCCGGCATAGGGGGTCCAGTGCCAAGGCACAGCCAGGGCAGGGCCAGGACGCTTCCAGGGTCTGTGTAGGGCCAGGCCAAGGCTAGGTCAGGGACAGGGCCAGAGCAAGGGTAGGGACCGGGCAGAATCAGGACAAGGCAAAGGCTTTTTCTCCTAGTCTGTGGCTTGTTTTCTGTCTCTTAACACCCATTTTATTTTTACTTTTGGAACTAAAGAAAAGGAGTGGCCAGCTTTCTGTTACTGTTGCAATAGTGATGGCAGAACCAAGAGAGAATGCACCCAACCTTGTAATCACACTGGAAGGCCCTGATTGTGACAAGTCTGCTAATTGTACATTGAGCAAAGAAAGTTGAATGGTCAAGTCCCACATTAATGAAATGGGGTAATATATACAGGTGAAAGAGAAATGCTGCTTGAGACTAATATAATCTGCCATACCATCACGTGGTGCTCTTTCCTGTCCCCTTACTGAATGTTTGAATTAGAACTTTCTGTTTATGCATCCATTTTCTTTCCAAATTATACAACTTTTTCTTTCATGTCTTCAAGAGTGATTTTCTGATCCCTGTGCAATTACTTTGTGAAGAATATTTGGTTTAAAACAGGGCTTCTGAACAGTGTCACTTTAACCTTGCGGGCTGGGTCATTCTACATGTGATGGGGCTGCTCTCTTCATGGTCAGGCATTTATAAGCATTTTTGGGAACCATATATCTGATGCCTTCAGCACCCTAATTCCCAAATCCTGGCCAGCACAACCAACTGCAGACATTGACAAATATCTCACAGAAAAATCACCTCAGAATCACCCTGGTTTGAGAATCACTGGACTGAAAGGAGATGGTGTCAGGTATTAGGTAGCATTTTGCTTTGAATCCCCCTTATTCCATTCCACTAAATATAAGGCTAGATGCATGATCTCACTATACTACCAACTTCCCATCTGGTAAACAAATGTGTTGTGTAGAACTCCAAAGGTTATACTGATACATGAATAATGTTCTAAGCTCCATGAGGACAGAGAACCTGTTACCCAAATATGCAGCATCTCCTCCTGACTAAACTGTGGAGCACAACTTTCAGCAGACTACTTTCACAATTGTTAATTCAAACATTTACACAGAACACCTAAAGTACGGCAGGTTCTTCTTTACTTTTTCTCTTGGGGATATTTTTCAAGCATGGTAAGTAAAGATAAACACACTTATGGCAAGGTCGTGTACTGTTGGGGTTCGCATTTTAGAACAGATACAAGACAGCCAACAAGAGCAGCCTCAGAACTGAGTGGGCAGTGATGCCCCTTCTTTAGCCTGAGCACTGGAAGCACCCTCTGCCCTGCTGCCAGCTGTGTGTCAGTCAGGTCACCATCCAGTACAGTCCCCATGAATTGCATATCAATATGTATATCTCAAAATCAATTAATTAAAACAAAATAAACTTAAAAATAATCCCTCAGCCCAAGCAGCTTTATGTCACCTCCAGGACTCATGTGCTCCATACCCCCACTACTAAAGAGTTCATTCGTAGGACATCTCCATCATGGCCCAAAGTTCTACTACAGAGTACTGGCTTTGACAATCTATTTAACATTTCCTTAGGCCAGTTTCATTATCTGTAAATGAAGATGAACTAACAATCTTGTTCTCTTTACAGTCTGCCACACCCCCTTCTGCAACACTGACCCCTCCATCCCACAAAACTGAGGAGTGCTCATATGACTAGTATTGCCCAAAGGTATGTGCAAAGTGACAGGTGTAATTTCTGAGCAGTAGATGTGACATTGGCCTGTGCTTTGCCAAGTTCTATTGTCTCTCTGCTGTGACATCCACAGTGTTCTCAGAAATTTCTCAGCCAGCCTGCATCCTGGGTTGAAGTGAATCAGAGCCATAGCCAGTTCAACCAGAGATGGGAATGGTGACAAACTAAGAAATAAACATTTGTTGTTGTAAGCCACGGAGATTTCTGTTGATTTCTTACTGTAGCCAAGCCTAGCTAGTACCAACTGCTCTAGGAATCACACGTGAATGTGGGGAACTGCAGTAACAAACATTACACGTAATTTGTTTAGATGCCATACAATGGACATTTAGTAGACTATGGAAATTGCACACATTTTTATTGTGTTCATTGTCAAATATTTAATTAAACTGTTACCATAGGAAACATCAAAACAAACATGAGAGACGGTAGATAATTCTTCCAACTCCAGATGTAGAAGTTACAGACTGATTAGGAGCATAGGTTAATTCTTCTTGCAGAATTTTTACCACTTTTTTACTTTAAGTGATAATCTTATAAACAATTTTTTGTTCTTGTTTTTGATTTATTCAAATGGAAGAAAGCCACAAGAAAGATAACCCACACACATAGAGAATAGTAGAACGGCAAAAGCTAATTAATCTCAAACTCTTAAAGATAAATGCAGAATATTTGAATTACTCACTTCATGGTCCAAAAGGTAGCCGAATGTTTTTCTGGGTACACCAGGCCCCAGAAGCGTATTAATACCCTTGGTGTCCACTTTCTTGAGACCTTGTTTATGTTTATAATTTTTTGTTGTTTTTCTTATTACTTACCCTACAGGTTGTATTTCTTAAATATATTTTAAATTCATTCTCAGTCTTGTGATTTTTCCATGCACTTTCTTCCTGTGACCCCCTCATCACCTGCCATGTCCTGCTGGGCTCTCCCACCCTTCCCCTCTCCTCATCTGCAGGGGCCCCTCACAGTTCCCACCCTTCTGGGAACTGCTGTGCTCTTTCCTGCTCTGAGCCCTGCTACCCCTTTCTTGTACTAAAATGCCTCTCCTTCTATTTGTCTTTGTGAGCTCCACCTCCACTCTTCAAAGGCTCCAAAGCCCCAAGGAATGGTGTGTTCTCAAAAGATTTCCTAAGAAGCCGCAAGTAATGATAGCTAAAGCCACCCTTTCTGCTATGGCAGTGTTATATTCAGCCTGGTATTGACTCTTGGTAAGTTTTCAGTTTAAGTTTATTAGGTGCTCAAATGTTACAATTCCAGAGACACAGAGCAGAATGGAGGCTGCCAGGAGCTAATGATGGGAGGAAATGGGAACTTTCAGGTCCACAGGTGTGAAGTTCCAGTTATGCAAGAATATGTTCTGAAGATGTGTTGTGCAACACATATCTAAATATTATTAATAAAATGAAAAAATAATTATATTACCAGGGTTTACTGGTAATATAATTTTATATTTGTCTCTGATAAATAGACTAAGGTGTAAGGATTTCTAAACTACAAATCCAACCAAAACCAAAATATTCCTTATTTATATAATTTTTAAATCAGTAAGACTAATTTGATATTGTTAGTTTAATAAGATAGCTGTATCTTCTAAGTTATAGACAAAATTCTCATGTTTTTCACTTTAAATAGTTGACTTAGTTGAACATCTGACATATACAGAGTATTAATATTACTAACAAAAAGATGATCAAGAAAAATCAAAATCTTTTCTTGTATCTCGGTTTTCATAAATAATCTAAATAAACTGTTAAGTAAATTATATATATATAAGATAAACACATTCTACACTTTTTGTATAATTTAAAATCTTAAAAATAAATAACAGATGTTCATTAAAAATCTGTTATTCAAAATTATAAAGGTTTTAAAAATTATTTTGAAAATTTGTAAAATAGTTCTCATCTATAAAATATCTGAGAGACTATTTAAAATTTTTTACATCCTGTGTTTTTAATAAAATGTATGGTTAACAAAAATTAAAAATTTGAATTAATATGTAAGCCAAAAAAGGTTTTAATTTTTAAATATGTGAATCATAAAATATATAGTTTATTAAAATAATTTTGCCAAATTCAGAGGTTATTTATGGGTTAATTACAAAACAAATTGGAGAGATAAAAAGAATTATAAACATAGATACATTAAAAAAAAAAAAATTAAAACAGCCAGGCACAGTGGCTCATGCCCGTAATCCCAGCGTACTGGGATCACATTAGGTCAGGAGTTCGAGACCAGCCTGGTCATAATGGTGAATCCCTATCTGTACTATAAATACAAAATTAGCCAGTGTAGTGGTGCATGTCTGTAATCCCAGCTATTCAGGAGGCTGACTCAGGATCATCACTGGAGCCTGGGTGATGGAGGTTGCAGTGAACTGGGTGACAGCCTGGGCAACAGAGCAAGACTCTGTCTTAAAAAAACAAGGAAAACAAACAACAAAAACCAAAAACCAGAAAAGTTAAAAATGTAATTTTATATTGAAAATCTTCTGTAATTTTGTCTTAAGATGATTGATTCTTTTAAAAACCCAAATTAAAATGTCCAAACATATATTAGTCTATATAAATTATATTAAAATTTAAAAGTATTTAATAAAATTATGTATAATTAAATGGACTGCAAACTTAAAAAATTATAACAGTATTTCTAATAATTAAATTTTAATATTGAAAACACAATACAAAGCTAAAGATTGTAATTTTCTATGTCAAAACAAAATTTTCTTAAAATATTAATTTACTCTAACATTTTTAAAACTTGATATTTAATTCTAACATCTATTTCTCCTTAAAATTTCTCAAAATTATATCTCAAAAGTTCAAAGTTTGTTAACCTTTCTACACAAAATTTACGACTTCGATTTACTACCTTTTAAAAAGATGTAATTGTTTACTTCACTGAAATAATAACTTTTTCATTTAACTTTTTTGACAAGTGCTATAATGTTTTTCTCCACTTCTAATTCTACTCTTACGGCCTAATGATAAAATATTTGTTTTAAAAATATTGAAAAATATTATTCAATATAACTCAATTTTAAACTCTTAACTCTTCTTAATATTTCTAAAGTATTCCGTGTAAACAAGATATTTCCTATGAGAGTTACATATAACCAATATCAAAATACGAATTTTCTTATTTTCCTACTTTAAAATATAATATGCATTTGTAACCCTAAACTCTTCCTACAGCTAATTAAATACATAAAATCTTTTTATAAGATTTAACTTCCAAGTTATATGAAATACTTCCCAATAAAATCAAAGCAAAACAATTAAACTACATACAGTTTTTATTTAGCCTTTTGAATAACTGACCCAGGCTGGATGGGGTGGCTCACACTTGTAATCCCAGCACTTTGGGAGGATGAGGCTGGCAGATCACCTGAGGTCAAGAGTTCGATACCAGCCTGGCCAACATGGTGAAACCCCATCTCTACTAAAAATACAAAAATTAGCTGGGCATGGTGTCATGCACCTGCAATCCCAGCTACCCAGGAGGCTGAGGCAGGAGAATCACTGGAACCCAGAAGGTAGAGACTGCAGTGAGCCCAGATCATACCACTGCTCTCCAGCCTGGGCAACAGAGCAAGACTCCCTCTCAAAAAAACAAAAACAAAAAAATTGACATATAAAACAAACTTTTCACATTTATCAAGTAAATTCTCATATTGTCTTTCTTAAATTTTAATTACTAAAAATACTAATCCTAAAATGGGTTAAGATGTTAACATCCATGCAACTTTCTGTTATACTTTTCACTGCTGTCATTGGATCCAGGGGGTTATGAGGTCACTGCTGGCTTCTCAGGCTCAGGCTACATACAATCTTCATAGGCACCTGACTCATCAGACAACCTGGGAGGAGGATGAGGTTGACCACCACTGTGAGGCAGACCAAGGTTGTGAAATCAGCTTTGTGTAACTCACAGTGACACAGACAGAGGAGAATGAGGCACAAACCCCTCAGATGATCCGTGCTGCCTCCACTTCCCTCCCATTGGCCTGACCCACAGTTCAGAAGGGGCTTTCCTAACCCTTCCTTAAGAGCTTCAACCTTTTCAGACATAATAATAATTATTGTTACAATTAATAAGTTACCATTTGCCTATGAGAATGGCCTGTCTTTGCATGTCCAGCCTGTCTTTGCATGTTCTCCCTGTCTCTACCCATAGAAAATGTTCCATTGAGTAGAAATATATTTCTTGGGCATGTTTTGAAGCATGAAAGTTTGTACATGTCTGGTTTCCACCACTCACCTGATGGGATTTTAGTTTCCAAGTTAGAAATACATTCACAGCTGCACTCATAGCACTGACCTCATCCTCAGATCCTCTGTTACCTTGATTTACCAGTAACGCTAGTAAGCAGCCCACACAAAGCTGGATACTGAATGTCTTCCTAAAGATACAAGACCTTGACCCTGAACTACAGGGTCACACTTACACACATAGACCACCCACCTCCATCACCTCCAAATGCACAGGGACTTAGTGTGTTTGTGCCTCCCTGTGTGTAAAATAAAAGAAAAATATTTTCACACACAGGAGCATGGAGTAGGTGGGCATACCTTGCTCCTGAGGCCCTGGGAGTGTCCCCACCACCCTGCACAGAGGGACATTGTTTATATATAGGAGAGGAAGCTCTGGAGGAATCATTCCCTCCGGTCAGGGCACAGGAAGGTCAAGGACAGGAGAAGACTCCTGCTCTGAGCAACTGTCATGGCCCCATACCTGAGAAATGCTGCCAGAATGTAATGAGGAGGGTGAAGATGTCAGGTGAGGCCAGTGGGATTGTCAGGGCCAAGTTCAGGCTCCACTGTGGGCAGGACTAGACCTTAGCTTAATCGCCAGTAAATAATGCTGGAATTGGTATATATTTTTTACAGAGATGGGTTTCTCTATATTGCCCTGGCTGGTCTTTAATTCCTGGGCTCACTGGATCCTCCTGCCTCAGCCTCCAGGAGCTCTGGGGTTGCCGGTGTGAGCCACTGCGCCGGCCTGAAATTGATATTCTCCTGACACATATATTTGCACAAATGTGCCCCACAACTGTTTGTTATCATGTGACTTTGTCGTGCTGTTTGAGTGTTACGCGTTCTGGTCAGATCATCAATCCTTGATGACTGAAGATCAGTCATTTGTTTGGGCTTTGACAACTGACAAGACCTCCATTCTGAAACGTGGGATGAAAATTGTCTCATCCATGTTTTCTGTGAGTCCTTTTGTGGTTTCAGTGTCTTAGATCCACAGTTGCTGGGAGCCCGGGAACTAGTGATGTGGCCCCGGGGAGGTCCTGGAGGGGGGCCCCGGGCTCCCGCCTCCCGGAAAGGTCCCGTCCCTTCCGGAGCTCAGACAAGCAGGCGAGGCCCTGGAGTCCGAGGGGAGTTAGTCTCCTCCTGGCAGCTGTCACCAGCGGGACACGGAGGTCCAGGGACTGCATCTAAAAATGTTCCCAGTCCCCTTCTCCTGCCGGGGTCGCACCGTGCTGGCTGTGGTCGCCAAAAGCTCCGAGGCTGATGCCGCCGATGGGTGCTGGACGCCCTCCGCCCGCCCCAGATCGAGAACGTGATCCCAGGGGGACTGGGAGTGAATGGGCGTGGGTTGCTCACCAGCCGCCTGGGATCCAGATCTGCCCGCGGGCATTTGCGCTGGTTGTCGGGCGCCACCTGGTGGACTTTCCCTGCACTTTCCCCGGAGTTCCATGGCGGACATTTGCACCAGGTGTCAGGCGCCACCTGGTGGACTTTCCATGTATTTTCCCCAGAGTGCCATCGTGGGTGTCGGGCGCCACCTGGTGGACATTTTCATGTACTTTCCCCGAGTTCCACCGGGGCTCCGTTCCCAGGACAGGGACACCCACCGTCGCTTCCACGCACAGTCTTGTCACTGCAAGAGGGCCAGAGTTTCTCTCTCCTGAAAATTTAGGAGCTCATAAAAGCCTACACCCTGAACCTCCTTTCAGTGAGACCTGTTAAAAGGTGAAGGCTTTTCAGGGCGGAGATGAAGTGGACGTCTCCGGCAAAATGGTCCTGACGACCAGATATTTGGGGAGGAGACAGGTTCTGGGAGGGCCCTCTGTACCTCTGCGGGACTTTCCACGGCGGCTCTGGCTGGGAAGAGGGCAGGGGAGGCAGGAGGCTGAGTGTGGGTCCTGGCAGACAGTGAACTGAGGATGCACAGACTGAACCACGGGGCACAGACTAAAGAAACTGTGCAGGACCCGAGCCATCAGTTAACACGCCAGACCTTCCTCACTGCTAAGGCGCCAGCCCGATGGTGACAGAGCTGGCCTATCACTCATCACTCATTTCTTTCTTTTTTTGTTCCCCGTTTTTGTTTGTTTTGTTTTGGGGTTTTGTTTGTTTTTGTTTTTTGGATTTTTTTTTTTTTTTTTTTTGAGGCAGGATCTCGTTTTGTTGCCCAGGCTGCAGTGCAGCCTCCGCCCCCTGGGCTCAAGTGATCCTGCTGCCTCAGCCTCTGAGTAACTGGGACTGTATGATTAAGTTTTGGATGTTTTTGTATATACAGGGTCTCGCTATGTTGCCCAGCCTGGTCGCAAACTCCTGGACTGAAGGAATCCTCCCACCTCAGCTTCTTAAAGCACTGGGATAATAATAGGTGTGGCCACCACGCTCGGCCTCTGCACCCATTTCTTTCACTTGTTAGTATAAAAACAGCAACTTTTCCCAAAGCAGCGCATAAAGCTTCTTTGGAGAGGAACAGCAAGTCTAGGCTATGGTGGTTCTGAAGAACAACTTTAGCTGAAGACTCACCCTGGGCATGTAGTGTGTTTACGGCCTAGTGGAGATTTTTGAAGTTAGCATTTACTTGTTGAGCTAGGGACCCTAGTCCAGCTTCTCCTTGGATCAAAGTGGCTGTGCCGATTGCTGCCGACCCAGCCACACTGAGGCCAGCTAAAAGGGGCACTAGGAGTGGGGCACCCCGGCGGACCCTTCGGTGCAGTTCAGGTGGGGCAATAAGGAGTTGTTTCTCTGCTTTGCTGTACACATAGACCTGGGGGTGGACATGAACTAACCCACACAGGAGAGGTTTAGGGTTAGTTTCACTGATACAGCGGGTGAGGCCAGAGGTGCAAGTCAGCCACGTATTGTTGGGTGCCTGGTAGGAGACTGAAGGATTTCGGGAAGTCGGCAGAGTCTGGCTGCAGGTGGCCTGGAACGGGGAAGCAGACAGGTGGTACCTATTACTAATTAGGCAGGAGGCGTTTTCTGAGATTTTTTTAGTGTGAGTGAATGGGGACGGGCATGACAAGAAAGAGAGGGCCAGTGTTAAATTTGATCTTCAATTCCAATTTAACATAATATGGAGGTTTTGCCTTTAGGCATAACCAACAATCTTGGGCCAGTTTAGGCTGAGTAACATTAAGAAGGTGACGTGCTCCCCCAGGATGGACATGAAGCTCGGTTGGAGGTATTGATGCTGAGCCGGGGTTGGGCAGTTTGAACTGGAGATTGGATAGTTGGCCCAATAGGGCTGATTTTATTTGGGTGCGGGTGGAACATGGGGTATCCTCAGTTAGGGGACCAATAGGTTTCGGAGGGCTTTAGGGGATTAGGACCTTCTTTTGAATGGTAAACATAGTTTTGAGATTAAACCATTTGATACAGAGTTGCAGTTCCCACGTTATACTGTAGTACCATTGAACTGAATTAGGGTTACGGACAGTTATAGCTATGGGATTACAGCCTTTCATAGTACTTAGTTTAGGACGAGAGGTTTGAGCTATGGAAAGACTTGGGGACCAAGTTGTCCCCCCTCGGGTAAGTAGCCAAGGTTACACATGACCAAGAAGGGCCAAAAAACTTATAACTATTCCAATAGGCAGGGTTAGGGTGGTTTTCAGGACAGAGGTAGAAATTTGCTCATTGGAGTCCCTTTTTTGCTCCCTTTGAACTGTTGCATTTACTATCACTTTCGGTGTGTTTGAACCCTGCAGCAGGGTTAACAAGTCCCGCTCCTGACTACAGGGACAAGCTTTGCTGGTTTTCGAGGGAACGGCTGGGCTTTGGGAACAAAACATGTAAATTGATTGAAAAAGAAATTTTATTGGAGGTACTTTCTTTCCAGGTGATGTTTGCAAGTACTTGGCCTGTTGCAAAAGAAGTGAGGATAAAGGAGCAGGAGGGGGCAGAGGGCTGAACGACCGGGAACAGACAAGAAAAGTGGACAAAAAGAACTAGTCTGATGGCTGCACCCGACTTAGGCGCAGTTTTAAGGGGCCTGACCCGGGCTTGGGGACCCATGTTTTTGCTGTGTTCTGTAGGCCTTTTTGATGCGGGAGTGATGAATTTAAGCAGGAATGCCGTTCACTTTTAGGGCCGTGGATGTAGTAAGGATGATAGTGTAAGGTTCTTTTTAAGCAGGAATGAGTTTTTTCTTCTGGAACTTTTTAACATATACCAGGTTACCAGGACGGAAGGGGTGGCAGGGTCCTGTTAGATTAGGAGCTGGATTGGGAGCTTCCCGGACAAGTGGCTGGATAATATCTTGAACCTGTTGAGACGCTGTAAGTGCTGTAACAAGTTAGCTTGGGATATTTCTGCTAACTTGGTATCCCTTAGTTTAGGCAAAACAGGTGGGGCCCTTTTATATGTGATTTTAAAAGGAGAGAATCCCGCCTTGTAAGGGGTGCACCTAAGCCTAAGCAGGACTAGGGGAAGGAGCCTTGTTCAGTTTTTCCAGTTTCCAGGATTAATTTTGTAAGAGTGCTTTTCAAGGTACGATGTATGCGTTTTACCTGTTTACAGTTTGGGGTTCATAGGCACAGTGCAGTTTTTGCTGAATATTTAATGCCTTGCCGACTGACTGAGCTATGGACGAGGTGCAGGCCTGCCCATCATTAGACCCTATTGCAACAGGCAATTTATAACGAGGGATGATTTTGTTGAGTAAGAACGTAACTATGGTAGTGACAGTTTTATTTTTGTTGGCAAAAGCCTCAGTTTATCCGGAAAAGGTGTTACTAATTGTAAGGCTGGTTGCCTCGCCAGGAGCTCGGACACGCCCATCCCTCTCTGCACCTGGAAACTCCGTACCAGGATCTGCACTCGGCACCCGCCTCTGCACTCGGCACCCGCCTCTGCTCTCGACACCCAGCTCTGCACTCGGCACCCGCCTCTGCTCTCGGCACCCAGCTCTGCACTCGGCACCAACCTCTGCTCTCGACACCCAGCTCTGCACTCGGC